>VXAV01003550.1:24105-66300 GCA_013399715.1 Alectura lathami
GGGTCCAGAGGAGGGCCACCAAAATGATCAGAGGGCTGGAGCACCTCTCCTGTGAGGAAAGGCTGAGGGAGTTCAGACTGTTTAGCTTGGAAGAGAGAAGGCTCTGGGGAGACCTCATTGCAGCCTTCCAATACTTAAAAGGAGCTTACAGACAGGAGGGGGACCGACTTTTTACATGGGTGGATAATGGTAGAACAAGGGGGAATGGGCTAAAACTGAAAGAAGGGAGGTTTAGGTTGGACATCAGGAAGAAATTCTTCCCTGAGAGAGTGGTGAGGTGCTGGCACAGGCTGCCCAGAGAAGCTGTGGCTGCCCCATCCCTGGCTGTGTTCAAGGCCAGGCTGGATGGGCTCCTGGGCAGTTTGATGTAGTGAGCTAGTGGCTGGCAGCCCTGTCCACGGCAGGGGGGGTGGAACTAGATGATCTCTGAGGTCCCTTCCAACCCAAGCCATTCTATGTTTCTTTAGAACTCCCTCTGAGACAGGATTGGGAGGGATGGGATGGCAGAAACTCATCCTGGCTATACTCTTTCTCCAAGTAGAGGAAGGAATAGCGCTCTCAGCGTCTTTTACTTTGGGGATTTTCTGGAGGTTTCCAAGTGTTTTTGCACCTCTTTCCTCAATGTTTCCCCTCTAAGAGGGCTGATCCTCAGCTCTCAGGGCAAGGTTTGCCTTGGGTAGCATCACCCTTGACAACTGCCTGGCTCTACAACTTGGAATTTTCCCTCTGCATTCATTTTTCAAGGCTGCACGTCCCACCTCTGATGAATTCAGGCCTGAAGTTAAAATAACCGCACCTTGCAGTGATCTGCCCACGCCTCAAGGGAGGGTTTCATGGCCTTTCCTGAGTTAGGTTGTGTTTTGGTTGCTCCTAACTGACCTCTGCTCACTTGCCCCAGGGAGCACCTTTTTGTCATGATCTGATCAGGTTTTCTCTGCCCTAGTTGTACTGAAACATCTTTCACATGCAATAACTGTCATCGAGGGGGGAAAACTGAGCATGCCATGGCAGGCTTTGACTCTGAAAGATTTAGCCGTGGACGTTTATACATATTCCAGAACAGGTACAACTCTGTGTTACCATGGTGACAGAGCCCCTCCTCATGCTCCTCAGCAACGGAAAATAGAACAGAGGCCAGAGAAGGTCTGCTTACAGCTGCAGGGTCTCTGGAGGTGGCACGTTGTTCTTCATTGCCTTGGAGGCCTGTCTAGTCCAGGGAAAGAAAGCATCGTTCAGCACTGACATGCAAGAGCAGGAGCTAGATTCACCAAAAAAAAAAAAAAAAAAAGGGAAATCAAGAGAAAAAACAAAACTTATCCTTTTTTTTTTTTTTTTTCTTGTATTCTTTTTCTCACCTATGTTGTGGTTCCTTAGAAAGGAGGATCTGCCTCTTCTTTATCAACCATGTGTGTAAAGAACAAGGTTGAAATTCAGTCCTCAGTGTATTTTAACATCCTTCCCCCACCAAAAACAACCAAACAAAAGAGCACCTGCTTAGCATGCAGCCAAGATGCTGAAGCTATTTTTTTTTTTTCCCTACACCTTGACATTGGTTGGCTTCAAACAATTTGTCCAGCACTATGCAGCTACAGAAATCCAGGATACCCAGTAACATTACATAGTTTCAGTGGGAGACAAAGGCCCCATGTCTTTATTTTGAGGAATTCACTAATGTTCCCTCCAGCTCATTTCTCTAATGCTGCCTAGTAATAAGTGATTAACAGCTATGAGGCAGACTAGCAAATATCCTAAAATTTGAGAGAAAAAGAAACAGATTTTGAAATGAACCTATTCAAGATACATTTGTTGGCATTTTGATATTTAAACTACTATTGTTCACATTACCAGTATTTTCTCAGAAATCCTGATGTCTGTGTGAATGCGCAATTTGTAAAGAAAATAAAAGAGATTATCTGGTAGCAGTAAGGAGTCCAGGAGCCAAGGTTTTAAGGAAAGCACCAGCTATCACAGGAATCAGCAATCTCCCTGCTCTTTAAAGCAGAACTGCCTAAACTGTGGTTCACAACAAATATCAAGGCCATATCACCTGGTTCAAGTTTTCAGCTATGTGTGAGGTAAGAAGCTGTGATACTCTATGTTAAATTTTAAGAGCTGACAATGGCTAGTGGTCCCCAGTCACTTGTTGCTGCCTAGTTAGGAGCAGGATATGGGAGAAGATGGATCCTCACCATGGTAATGACTTTGGCTTGACTTGTTTTTTCCTCCAATGATACAGCCTCAGTTAATCGTCAGACTAAAGTAGGGAGATGAAGATGGAGAGATGGATGACCAGGAGGGTTTGGTTGGTCCTGTGTAATGCTATCTTAACTTCTTTTTGGAATATTGCTCAGAAGAGAATTTATCTGCCAAGTTTCAGCCTAGGATGAAGTATGTACAGCCACATAACCCTCTGCCTCATTCCCAAAAATGGAGAGGTAGTAGGAAAAGGCCAAGTCAAGTTTATCTGTCACGTCACAGAGGTCCTGAATGTTGGCTGTGGTAGCCTGTGAGGGGCATAAAGGGAAGACAATGCCCATGACTTTTCCATAAAAGTCTGGAGTTATCGCTCTTATGGGAAGACCTGGGAAGTGGATAGATGGAAAGAGAAGAAAGGAGGAGAAAGTGGAGAGCAAAGGACATGAGTGTGGGAGAAGCAGAGCACTGTAGGAGAATGGGAGAAGTGGAGCCATCAGCTTGCCACAGACAGTGGCACCTGTCCCATTCTTGGACTTGCTTGTGTTTCAGTGGCTTGTCTTACTGCCATGGCTTTGGGAACAGCAGCCTGTTTACAGGAAACAAGCTGGCTGTGCTTCGTGTAGCCTTGCTGGGTCAGGGTGGAGGCGAAAGCTGGCTCTTTCTGCTGCTGAGAAAGCCTCAGCTTGCACGGGGTGTGTGAGCGTTGCAGCTCCCTTCTTCCCACCCCTACCTCCTTCCCCCATCACCGGTCCTTCCCCAGCCTTGGCTGCCTGAGTGTTTGGGGAGGTTGTTGTTACCAGAAGGGCTGCTGAGTATTCCTGCAAGCTGTTGGGGCTTCACTGTGGCTAAGCCCCTGGGGACCAAGCCCCACCCAAAGTTACCCCCCTCACATCCTTAGTCTGGGTGGAAGATGTTTCTCAAACGTAAGTGGACTTGTTATGACGGATGGTAGCAATGACAATAAAAATAAGAAATTGCACCACGTCTTGGCAGAAGTAGCTCAGAAGGACAATTCAGGCAGCCACCCTTTTCCCCCCAGCTCTCTCCCTCTGTGTTCCCACATGCGTTTGCCTCTGGGTCATGCTGAGGGCTGAACAAAAACCTGTGCACTGTCGTGTTAATAGCAGGCACAAGGGGTTATCATTCCAGCGTTGGAAATCAGGGCTGCAAGAAGAGGAAGGGGAGGAGACATATTTTGGGAGAAATAACTATTTAAAATACATCATATTTGTTCTATTGGCCTCTTCCTTACCTCCCTTGCAGCTTGTAAAACTCCCGCTGCCTCCCTTCCTTTTCAGCCAAATGCTTGGCTTGTTATTTCTCCCAGCACACAGCATTCCCGTCACCCTGTCCCTGCGGCTACTAACCCACCTCCCGAAGCTTAAAGAGGAGCTTGTGGGCCAGCTTCTGGCCCAGTCCTCGCTGTGGCTGTTGCTTGACTTGTATGCAGCACTGTGTGTTGGATGGAACTCCTGCTCCTGACAAACTGAGGATGCCAAACCGCATGAATCTGGGGTTTGGCAACAACCAGCAACTTTGAGCTGGAAAGGCAGGGAACACTGGGGGCAGCAGCCCCAGCACAGTGGGTTCATCACTGGTGAGGAGGGGCTGGCCCTGCAAAAAGGGAGACGTCCCAGTTACTCATCACCCACCCACTGGTAGCTGGGAGGCACTCTTGTAGCGTCCACTGCTTGGAGAAGCACAGCCTAGGACACGAACAGCGAGAGCTGTTCCCTGAAGAGCGAAGGGCCACTGCTCAAACCCGGCTACACATTCTCCACTACCCACAAGCCTGTGGTGCTGCTGCCAAGAGTAAGTGATGAATAAGCTTAATGGTGTAACGATGTTTATTCAGTGCAGGTCTAAAGCCATTGGGGATGGAGATAATATGGGTAATATGTGGACCCAGATACACATTTCAATACATGACTGTGCAGAAGACATTGTACACTGACAGGAGGAAAAGGGACACTGGAATGCCCATCCACAGTTTTTTTTTGCATGACTTTCTGTGTCTCCATATTCCAGTTACGTCCAAGAGTTTCACTTTTAATGATAAACAAAATATGGAAGACACATTGGATTCACTTAATACATGAAATGGTGAGCTCCCCCTTACCAAAAGTGAAGGACAACAAAAATGGCTTAATATAATAACTTCTCAGGTATTACAAAAATATATCCTGCAGACAAGAGCTAATGGAAAGCAACCTTCTTTTCATGTACCTGCTGATGTGTTCTTTATGTTTGTCTCTTGGTTTTGTACAAATATGTTTTGGAAAAATCTATCTGAGGAAACACAGTATCAAGAAAGTTTTTGAGGTGAGAATTCATAGATATGACTAAAAAGAATTCTGTAGGAATTTAGCTTCAGTATGGACTGGTCAGGACTGACTTAGGAATCCATTCAGTTGCCTTGGATTTCTGGGATGCTTCTGTTTCAGCTATCTTGATGAAGTCTCTAGAGCAGAGATATCTCTGTGATAACTACAACAATACCAATAGCAACAAAAAATTAACTGGAAGTTCATATGGCAGCCTAGAGAACAGCTAGCTAAGTTTTGATCTCATGCAACATGTTTACACTTGATGGGAAAAAGATGGGAAACAAAAGTCACAAGATAAAAGGAGTAGGGACCACATCACCAGACACAGGCATATGCAACTTTCTTTGTGATTGCATTTGTGCATTGAACTGTACAGATTGCAGATGCCTGCCAATGTCTCTCTCTGCCTCCCCTCCACCTCCATTTCAACAAAAAGGTCTACAGTGCCCTCTTTTATTCAGAGGCCTTTAAAAATCACCCAGGATACTCCATGGCTGCAGACCTAACCCATCCTTCCCTTGGGAAAGTGCTAGACAGACCCTGGCAAGGTATGTTGTGCTACGGTCTCCTAACCTTGACCCCTTCATATATCCTTTTATTGTCCCCAAGAAAAACAGGCTCATAAAATACAGCTCATTAAATGTCCAAGTGTTGATAGACACTACAACTAAGCTTCTGCTATTTAGACTTTCAAATTTCACATGGTATTAAAAAGTTTACAGGACACTTGATCCTCTTTAATTTTGCAAAACAACCTTTTGGGCCCTGATGTTATAAACTACTGACGAAAGTGAACTAAAGGAACTCAGATTTTATTGTGATCCATGTTACTAGGAGTTGTGCTTTAACACTTCAAGACTTGGCCTTAAGGTAAAGAAGCAGTATCTTTTACAGACTTTTTTCCAGCTGAGAGAGAGGCTGGCAAAGTGCAGAACCAAATAATCCAAAGAATGCCATTCCAAAATGTACTGGGTCCCATGGATAATTTGAGACAGATTGCTCAGAAACCTCTAATCATTTTTTTCCCAAAATGCAGATCAGGAAAAGTGAGAGAAAGGTCTTTCTAATTCAGTCATAAGGATCTGATTTTGAGGCAGTTTAGCAGTCCTTAACTGTGCTGAAAGTGCAGACACAGGCACTGCAAATCCCCTTTTCACAGAGCAGAAGCCATCTTGGGCATCACGAATTTCTCTCTATCTCACAGAGTACATAGCTGTTCTGCCAGGAGTGTTCAAAAAACTATATGTTAAGGATAAGAACATGTGATGCCATCGTAGCTGAGGGACATCAGAAAAGATGCAACCTAGTAATGTGATCAGAAAACATGTGGTCTGCTTGTTTCCCTCAGCTGATTTTAATGTTTCCCCCTGCTCTTGATCTATATGGACAACAAAATGGAAACAACATTTATAATACATTTGTGAGGGACTGGGCCCATGTGAGAGTGAGACTTGAAGAATGTCCTTAAAGCCACCATTAGAAGCCTTCAGAGAAGGAAATGCTACCTACCCGCAAGTTCTTAAATACAGAATTCTGGGATCATAGGTAGGGTTAGTCCAGAAAACTAACCTGAGGAGTTGAGTGGGCAAAAAAGGGATATTGCAAGAACCACATGGGGTTAAAATGGTTAATGTGTCAAAACAAGTCCTGAGCAGCTTGATGCATCAAATGCCATGAGATCCTCAGAGAGTAGATGCTAATAAGAGCCGAAAACAGCTGAGAAATATATCTGAGCTTTAGAGATACCTTGGCCCACCAAGCAGTTAGTTCCTGCTTATGACAGAAGCTTCAGAGCAGATTGTACGCATAATGTCATGGTTCCTGGACTTGGTTCTGGGTTGGTTGGGGACCAGCCTGGGGATGCTGACATTACACATCTGGTCATCTGACAAGCTGTGGTGTAAGTGATGGTGTGCAAGCCTCTGATTGTTTAAGGTTGTGGTGTAAATCCAGTAAGACAGTACCATGGAGATGCTGTTTATAAGCTCGTTGAACTTGGAGATAACAATCTGACTGAGCAAATGTGCATTCATATGCTGTCTGATGCATACCTAGTGAAACTTTATAATTCTGAAACAAGCAAAACCTTTAATCATCTTTTTGTACACTTAAATTAAAGTGAGAGTTTTACAAGTATTTATTACATTGCTGAACAAAACAGTGCAATTCAGGGCTGCTTAATTTATTAGTTTGATTTTCATTTGTATTTGTTAAATGTGTAATATGATCCAAAAGGCCTAATGCTTGAGGCAGTCCCTCACCTCAGTTTTCAGTTAAAGAATTGGACAGCAAAGTACAGGGATCTCAGTGAAGTTCAGAAGTTAAGCCTGTTCTAGAAGTGGAAGGATTTATGATGTAGTCTGGCATTGTCTTCATTTTCTGGGCTGGGCTGGCAGTTTATCATCAGCTTGAGCTGGTGCTAGGAGGTTTGTGCTGATGCCTCAAAGTTTGCATTGGAGCCAGAAAGATTTTGACTCAGAAGAAGTATGAGAACGTGCTACACTAGGACAGGAAGTTGATCCTTGGCTGTAGAGCAGGGTAGGGTAGAGGAGATGAAGAAGAAAAGGCTAAGTGGCAAATGGGAAGTCTTTGCAGGCTGCCTTGCAAATCCGGTGTGCTTAGGGTTGCAGCAATCCACAGATGTGGAACAAATGAGGGCAGCTTTTCCCTAACTTCCACTGGCAAAAGGTTTGAGGGATTTTGCCTTTTGGCAGGAGGTGTAGGTCTCAGAGTGATCTATCAGTGGTAAATCAATGTGCCTGTTGGTACTATCACAAGTTATAGGGAAAGGACAATATAGTGCAAGGTTTCAAAGGCTGAAAGAAAGTCAGATGAAAACCAAAAATCATTACCTTAAAATCTTTACTTCTAGTCCTGTTTTTTAAGCACAAAGATGTACATCAGAAAAAGTCTTAAAGACAGAAGTTTTAGTTGTTCTGGTGAAGTACCTGCACATTAGCACTCTTTATGCTTCAGATATGGTCAATACCTACATGCCCTGTCACTATCTGAGCCTCTTCCACCATCATTGACACCCCACAAGAGGCCGTGGTCCACATGTACACATTTTGTGCCTTTCTCCTCAAATTATGAGAACAGTTAGTGTGCCCTGAACAAAGGCATTAAGAATCAGAGTCATGGGTCAATGGAGTAATTCAGGAACATCAAAGAGAAAAAACGACTTCAGGTGACATCTGTGCATCAGGGGTTATCAAACTTGAGAGTACAGGCTTACCTGGGATGAACTGCAAAACAACCACCAGAATGGGGGATCATAGTGTGAAGACAGCTTTTTTTTTTTTTTTTTGACTGGAAACAGTGAGAATTTTTCCCTGAGCATCCCCTATCTCAGACCCACATGAGGACAAAAGAGAAAAGTCAGGCCTGGAGGTGCTGCCAGAAGGGTAACATACCTCATGTGAAAGCACATTAAAAAAGGCTAATGCTGAGCTAGCAAAAACCTCTCTCCAGTAGCAGTGGGAACCCCCTTCTGCTTTATTTTGTAAAACATCTTTCATATCTTCTGCCAAAGACTTCAGGCGACAGCAAGTTTTGCAAGGAGGCGAGTAATAGTAGAGCCAAATCTTGGTTCAGAGGCTGCCAATAGTCACTGTAGCCTGTTACAGTGAAAGGTCGTCTGCAAAGACATTACCAACACTCATTTTCAGCCCCAAATTCCGGACCAAACGTTCTGAGGAAGGAGCAGACCTTTGGGCTGAGTCCAAAGCCTGGGGAGAACTTGCAATTAATCTTTTTGTGATTTTCCCACCCCAAATATTCCACATTTCCTGCCTTGCTTAACTCTTCCTAAAGTGTCGTTCTGCACTGCCACAGTTACCAAGGCTTGACACAGACCGGAGACTACTGACAGGAGCATTCTGTGCAGCCCAGATGGCCTTCTGAATGCCACCCTTAGGCATCTCTTATGGGTGATCGGTTTTGCTGTCACAACTGCCACTTTCCAACAGTGTTCTAGGGCTTGGTCTGAAATATTCATCTTCCCCTTGATCTTCAGTGGAATAATTGCCTGACGGTTACTTTAGTTACCATTACTGGGTAGTTAGAGTACGATCCTCTTACAGACAGGCACATTTTAGAAACAGGTTCAACAAGATGGTGCAATAAAGTTCATCAGTGCACAGTCGTGCACACAAACCTGTCTTTGGGGGTATCTAGCAGGCACAGGAATTACAGTGTATATTGAATGAAAAAGTGTAAACATACTTCAAAGTTTAGAATGGTCTTACCATCTACTTTCCTTTGCAGCAGTGAAATCTGAGTTTTGACTAATTTTCTCACTTTGTGTGTAGCTCTTATTTTCTGTGGCTACCTAGGGACATAAGGAATGGAGGCACAATATAGCACCCCTCACTCCGATCCTCTGCTACAGCATGGATGACTGTTCCTTGTTCCCCAGGTTATGGGTTTAGTTAGTGGTTTAAAGGGACCAGAAAAAAAGCAAAGAAAAAAAGATCCTGTCCTGGTTTGAACTGTAACCACACCCCTGGCTCCCCTGAGGCAGTAAGCCAAATAGCCAGGGGTGCAGCAAGCTCATCTCTTAGTTTGTCCCTTTCTGTGGTCTCAAAACATTTATAACTGACCTGTTCACAAAGGAAAATGGGTTATGATGCCACTGTGGAGGCTGGAAATGAGACCCTGTGGTCTGTCCTGGCCTATATATAAGACTTGTGATGAATGATGGCAGCTGCGAAACCAAAGGGACGAAAATAACAGGGAGAGTGCACCCGTCAAGAGGTAAGTGACCCCGTGAGAGGCATAGAAAAGGTGCTTTAGCTCCAGCATTGTTGAGTCCAGATCTGGAACAGTCAGGTGCAGAGCACACCCCATATGTTGGCTGTTCCCAGGGCTAAGCCTGCTGCACGCTGCACTTGTACCCTGCTAACAGGGACTAGTCAGTAATAATGTTAGAGGAGTTGCTGTGAGACTTCTGTGATCAAGTTCAGAAGGTGAAGTTGCCCATCTTCCCCCTCCTTCCTGCATCCTTCTCTCCAGGGAACTGTTTTCATGGTCACAGTTCCCTAGTTGCAGGTGGACCCAGGGTGCATTTTATGTCTGCTCACTTAGTAAGAACAGCTGCCCAAGCCTTTCTTAGCATCAAAACCAGATGTATCAGCCACTCAGGGCATGGAGCGAGGCACATCACGGCTGTCTTCACCAAGCTCATGACCAAGCTGCCTGTATAGTTTGCCTGGGTCCTTTCCTGATAGCCATGAATGGGGAGAAGTCACCACTTCCTGCTGCCCAGGAGCAGCCATCGCATGGTGTGCCTCCTCCTAAGTACTGTGAAGAGGGAATTACTCTGCTCCCTAGATACCTTCCCTTCTCCTTAACCTAGAGCTCTCTGAGATCAAGCTACCTATCAGCAGTCAACTTTGCAAAGTTCCCCTGCCTTTTTTTTTTTTTTTTTTTTATTTCAGTTTTTAAAGATTCTGTCCTTCTTTTGCANCTCTCTGAGATCAAGCTACCTATCAGCAGTCAACTTTGCAAAGTTCCCCTGCCTTTTTTTTTTTTTTTTTATATGTCAGATTCTAAAGCATCTGTCCCTGCTTTGCAGAAACTTGTACAAAAGGATTAAAAACGGAGTTGCAAAAGGCCAAGGATTTCTTGGTCAGTTAATTCTTTTACTGTGCAAGGTGATGCTGTTTGCTGGACGCAGGTGCTGGCTCTGCTCTGAAGGAGATAAATGAAGGACCTTGATGTGATTTCGTGGTTCCTAAGATGTACTTCATGCTGAGGTGCTTCGGTAAGGTGGATGCATGCCATAAGCATGCTATAGAAAGGACTGGGGCCCTCCACGCTACAGCATGAGTGCATTCCACTGGAACGGAAAAGGAAGGGATGAGCAAAAAGGAGTCTGTGTTTTCAAGTCCCTGAAAAGAATCATTTTTCTCTGTAGTGAAAGGAAATGGCAAAACTAAAATTTTATCCTGGTAAATAAAACAGGGAGAAGAGGGAACCAGTGGGATGAGATCACTGGAGGCACCTTGTAAAGCTGTCTGCAACATCCAAACTTTTCAGGGAACTTCAAAGGCTCCATCTCTTTTGCGACCAATATTTCTGCTTGCCAAAGCACAGCTCAGTGACAGATTCTTCAAGGTGAGAGAAGGATTTGAAATGATGGATAGTACTTCCACCACCTTCCAAAATGCAGGGAAAGATTCCAGAAAGAAAGTATGGCTGTTTCTTTCGGAGGAGTGAAAATAATTTCTATCCTCTCCTTCTGGGGAATATAGACATTTTTATTTATTTATTTATTTTCCCCCTAATCCAGTGAAATATTTTGAGTAAACTTAGTGCAATCAAATGTTGTGTAGTCAAATGCTGGGCAATTTTCCCATTGACACTACTCCAAAAGTACCTTTGCTCTGCTTCTCAGCTATTCTGTGCCAACTTTGTAACAGATACGTGCATTCCCTGTGGGTTTGCTACCCTGCTCCATGCACTCACAAGGAGAACCTGCTCTCCTGGGTCTCACACCGAAACAGTATTTTCAGTGTCTTCTGCAAACTGAGGTTAAAAGTTCTCTGCTAGGAACTGCAATCATGATGAATAGCAGGCAAAGTAGCAAACTTCAGAGAAGAAAAGACCAGGATCTCTGCATGGGTGTATACCAAGCTGAGTGCAGAACTGCCGGCTGGAAGAGGACCAGGTTGCATTTCAGACAGTTCAAGGTCTAAAGACATCTTATGCTGACCTGAACCTGCCCAGCTGTGAGATACCTCCCCCAGCCACATGCCACTCTGTAGATACCCCCTAGTCCTGTCACACCCTCTGCAATTCCAGCCCTGAGTTACAACATTGTCCTTGTCTTTGAAAACAAACAAGGTGCTGTCACGGGAAGGGAGAACACAGCCTCATATTGTAAAACTGGGGACAAAAGCATATTTTCAAGAGAAGAATGCTGTGTGAAGTGGTGGGTACAGACCAGAGATGCAGTGCAATTTTCAGAAGTTGAGGATAATGATTGAAATGTCTGTTCCTCCCTAAACATTTATGGTACATGCCTCTGTGGCAAAGTCCGTGTTGGACTAAAACCCGAACAGGAACGTGAGCTCTGGTCTTATTTAAACATGTGCAGGTCAGGGAGAGAGATATGGTTGGAGTCAGGACTAGGTTGTCAAATGTTGTGCCTCTTTTCGTAAAACCAAACAAATCCAGAGCCTGCTGAACTCTGGAGAAGTTCAGGCTCAAATCAAAGACTGATCTCTCCGCAGAGAGGACCTGCCATTGCTATGGAGGTCAGAACCGGGTAGTTCAGAGATGCACATGAAAGGAGCTAAGTGAAATTTTTTGAAGCTAAAGAAAGATATGATTTCTCAGTAAAGCCAAGAGGTACAAGCCATACAGGTGACTTGGCTAAGCATTTAATGGTGATGTGTGTCATAGCAACTAGGGAATGGAAAGATTTCTTTATTATTATTTTGTCTTTTGACCCCAAACACTATTTTCATTCATCCTGAGTAATTATCCCAGGCCACTGCAGACTTCAGAGAAGAATTGTCTTCCTCAAAACTTAGCAAATAAGTTTAGTTCAGGACTGAACAGTTAGACTAGCCTGTTGCCAAGACCAGCAAATTCCTTTCTGGTAAGGATGGCACATTCCATAACGAATAGCTAAGGTGATCTGTTCAGTGAGCCATTTGTAAAGTACAGCCTGCCTTTAAAGCAAAAGCTGCTACAGGAATTGTTTCTGTTATAACTGTTCTGATCTATAAATACACAGTAAATTTTTAGTCGGGTATTTTCTACCTGGCTGCACATTATTCCTAACTTGGAATAATGGGCACATAGGCCCATTATTTAACCCTTTCTGGTCTGTTTTCTGGCAATTCTTCACAAGATGCAGGGGAGGGCCTACCATTCTGGTTAAACTATTCAGGTGACGTTAACAGTGCTGGAAGACTAAGAGTGGCTGAAGATGAGATTTGGAAAACACGCAATGGAAGAAAACTTTCTCTGTTGATAAGCGTCAGGATCTGTGCATGATACATGCGTTTCTTCCAAACAACTTAAAATGTAGTGCAGTTACACAGGTGAAGGATGGGAAAAGAACAGAACATAGACAGATGTGTGGAAATCAATGACACTATGACACTTTAAAAAGCTAAGGATACTCAGGACAGGAAATCTGTTCCTAGTAACAGTTTGGGCAAGAAAGATGTTCATCACCTTTGGATCCCAGAATTCAGAGCTCAAGGTTCTGCCTTGAAATGTCTTTTCACATGCTTTGCTCTTTACTGGCTGCTGTTTGCTACAGTAGTGGCTGATGCTCACAGGTGTATGCAGAAGAACTTGGTCACATATTTCTAGCTTCATAGGTGCCTGCCCTTCCTGAGGACCTGAAAGTACGTATCATTCTGGGAGGTGCTGTATGGCCTTTCACATTAAGAAAACACTTCTGTCCAGGAGAACTCTTCTGTTGCTTTGTTAAAGTGATTTGCTCTGGAGTATTAAAATGAAGCATTCAAAGGATCACAAATTTCACTCAAGGAGCCTACACTATGGCACAAACAGGATGGAAAGCTTCTGGAATGTGTAGACATATGTGAGTGCTCTGCAAATCTGAACTACAAAAATTCCAGCACCTCTATTCACCCCCAAAAAGTTTTTCACTTGCAGGACTCTGTACACCCCTCAGACATGGCACCTAAATCTCAGTGTGGCTATCAAATTCAGCGGGCTGTGATCCAGAGTAGGAAATGGTAAAGCCTAAGGATGTGTGTATGTGGCAAAGTACTTTCTGCCAACAGGCCTGAAAATCTGAAATTATTTATTTTGAACTATAAGTAGCCTGAGAGTTGAGATATTCAATAACAATCTATGCATTTTTGGTTTGGAAAAATAAAAGTAAAACTTTTCAAAACCATGTATAGGAGTGAAATTAACTATAGAGGGTGGTTGTCTCACATTGAGATTCCAAGTTTAGAGATAAATAATAACCATTTTACTGTCAGAATTGTTTAGGGTAAGGAGAATAGAACAACTAGGTCATGAGGATTTTATTTCTAAACTTCAGATTAAATTAGAGCTCCTCCAAAACCACATTGCTTTAGAAGCGACAGATACATTTGCTCCTACGGAAAGCCCAGTGTGAGTCCTGGCAAAGAGAGAGAGCTTTTGCTATGTTCACGAAAACATCTGCGCGGGTTTCCTGGACCCTGAATGTGCTAGCAATGGGGACCCAGCTGGTACTGAGGGGACAGAGTGGAAATTAACATTCCCCTGGGATAGAAGGTAAATCAGGTTGCGTGGCTCACACCAGCTTTGCATCAACAAACAGCACTTGCTGTAGTCCCAAAGTCACTAGGGAATTTGCTTTTCTCAAGGTCGTGCAAGGTTCACTCACATCCTTCTTGCCTGTTGGTCCTGAAACTGTATGTTAACCCTGTGCTTCCATTGCTGTGTCTGTGCATGTTTTCAATTGTTTAACAAGCAACCGTCAACACTCAATTGGAATTATTTTTGCAGCTAGAGATGTACTTTCTACTTGGGTTGTTTTTTCTCAAAAATCTGGGTATGCCTAGTGCTGCTCATGTGATTTTTTTCCTAGGTGAAAATTATCAACAGCTTCTTCAGGTTCAATTTTGAATTTCTCTCAGAAGGCTTCTCCACACCTGAAATAAAATTCATAGTTTCCAAATGACAGTACAAGTTTCCAGCATACCCTCATGACAGTGTGTTCTGTCCCAAAAAACCCCTTATTTTTAAGTTAAGAAAGGAGGTCAGTGTCCTGTCACCCCAGTGGAGCCACAGACTCTCTAACCATTTGGATTTCTTCGGCTGGTGGACTGAGGCAACTTGCCAAGTCTTTATGGGAGACCTTAATGCCTACAGCTCAACGGCATGGTGCTAGAGCCAGTAAATCAAATCACTGAGATCTAAAGGTGCTGATGACCATTTTCACTGCTTTTTTTCTTGTTTTGTAGCTGTGGGGTTAGGAAAAATCAAAAAAAATACATTGCAAAGCCAGAGAAGGGAGAAGAGAAAACTTATGGACCAGAACTAGACACATTCTGAAGGATGTGCTATTCAGCATTCCTTTGGAGCCAAGACATAATGACTTGAACAATGCTGGTGGGACACTATGAGATTGTGCAAAACCTCTTAATCTCTGAATCCCAGCTAACCACAGCAGAGCGTTATCTTCAGTGTTCCTTGGAGTTGTGTCAAGGGATTTTTTTTGCTCCCTCTTCTTTTTCTTTCTTTCACTCCCATTTTTTTTTTTTAAACCTCAAGGTCAAACAAAAAATATGTTTAAAAATAAAGCTTTATCAAGAGAGATGGAAGACTAAAGGGCTTCCTATATTTAGTAAGGGCAATCTAATCTAAGCAGAAGTTGTTCAGGGCCCCTCTCCGTTTTCCATGAAAGGTAGGTGCTCCCAGGCCAATTCCCAGGGCTCTCTGTGGCTTCCGTTTTCAGACTCAACTCAAGCCACTAAGTTTTATTGAGCGAGTATCCTGGAAAGTCCTCAGAAAATGAGAGACAGCTGATAGTCCTAGAGTACCAGTACTTTTAGTAAGGTCCTGCAGACATATCTCTGGGCTGTGAATTCTCATAGGCTTTAAGCCAAACTCTTTTCCCCAGTGCTCCCCCAGCTACTGATATGGTCCTTGACAGAGGAAAGCAAAGCATCTGTCCAACTCAAAGCACAGAAAGTGATTAAGTGCTTTCTTAATCAGGGTCTTGTACCTCTTATATTTGACTCTTGGCTGAGCCAAAAACAGATTTTTAAGTAAATTTGATGCAGAATTGGATGCAAATGGTAATGAGACAAGGAACGTTTCATTTCTAGGTCATCACTGAGCAATTTTTCAGGAAGGAAAAGCCTATAAAATTAGTGTTTCTTGAAGGCAGACAAAAGTGTATTTGGAACACAAGCACAAATATCTTGGCTAGCCTGATGGCTTTGTATCACCAGCGTTATGGGAATTAGCTTGTGAGTTTGCTGCGCTGAGACAAGACAATTACTTTTGAAACATCCTACAGACAGCTGATACAAAGCCTAGAGATGGAAAAAAAAGAAAACACAGTTTTGCTTTTCAGGCCAGGAGAAGAAGAAATTCCTTTCTCATTAGTCTGATCATCTAACCTTTATCCAATATATGATAAACAATATCAGAGGATGTCACTAAGAAATCTAGCCAGTCAGTTTTGACCTGTGGTGTCTAGATCTCTGGGCTCTCTGCACTACTTCTTGTAGGAGCTTATTAAACAAAAAAGACAAATTATCCGATTGCCAGGAAGATTAAAACTACTGTGCAGGAAAAAACTTAAGAGTCTACAGTTCGAAAAAAGGTCTGTGTTAGTGTGTAACAAAATGTTCAGACTTACACAGAAAAGAAAAGAAGTAAACTCATTTTTTCTGGGTAACCTGGTGGCTTTATGCTTTGGAAAAGGGTTGATCCTCAAGGAGTCTGAGTATTTGGGAGTGGAGAGGTAACACTGAGCCAGAGCTGTAAACCATCTTTTTTTTTGCATCCTAATGCAAGTGCCAATCTCATCTCAGTTTGCAGGAATCTTTGCCATGCCTGGGTCATGTGGAGATCTGAATCAGTCTGCCCTCCCCTCCACCTCTGCAGTTCTAAGCAATGATCCCCATCTCTTGAAGTTCAGAGAGGAAATATATATAAAGCCAGTAAGTATTTACGAGCGCTATAAAAAAAGAGCTTTGCAGTAGTTGACATGGGAAGCGATTAAGGTACCTTACAAGAAATGGTTGCAGAAAAGAGAGGGAGAAGTAATGCCAGAAGGGAATCTGGCAACAGTCCTGAGGGTAACGATAAGTGATTTCCAGGAGGAGGAGTTGTGGGAGGAAAAATAAAAAAATTAAATTGAGGCAGATTGCAAGACTTTTGGCCCTGGGGACTAAGCCACAGAGACTGTTCATCACTGGAGTCACAGATACAAAAAGAAGGTGGTTTCTCACCCTGCTCGTGACTCGGAGGTTCCTGGTCAAATCCCGCAAAATGGGAGTTCATCAAGATTTGCTTGAATGTGAAAGGGCTCTGTTTCCCAGGCATCTCAGCTTTCTCCATCTGTGTTTACACAAATGGGTCTTGGGTCTCTCCAGGGCTTAGGAAAAAGTTACTCTAAACAAAACAAAACAAAAAAACACACATGGGCCACATTGCCAGTGAGGAACTCTCTGAGTTGCTATTTCTTATTGTCCTGTTTAGCAGGTGGAGCATATGTTTGATCCTGTTCCTAGACAGATGCTTGTGACGTGAATGTTCACAGATGCAATGCCCACTGAAGAGCACTCAGTTATCATGATCAATCATCCTTCAACAGTCTAGCTTGTGAATTCTCAATTTTTGAGTCGTGAAAATTGTTATGGACAACACTGTCAATTTCCTGAATGGGACAGTAAAAGTTTCTTACCAGATGTTGCAAATGGGATGGAGAAAACCTTTCGGTGCACAGGCAAATACAATGGTATATAGAAAGAGAGCACAATCGGAAGATGTAGACACATTTCAAAGTATTCAGGAAATAGTTGTAAATATAGTTGTAGCTATAGGTTTATGTCCAAATTCTGGTATCACCAAGCTGGATTCAGATTCTCATCATATTGCAGGAACATATTTAATTAGATTCTGCAGGGATCTTCTCAGAACCTGTTACAGTTCAGGATTTTTTGTCAATCACCTAGATGGAATGAATGGAGAATATGGTCCTTAAATTAGGAGACAACATAAATTTGAGAAGAACTGCAGGCACAGGGGAAGAGAGTCTTAAACTTCAGAATGATCAAATATAAGTGGGGGAATAATGTGGGGATTTGGGAGGGGAAAGGATGAAATACAATAAGGACAAATGCAAGATACATAGCTCTATACTCAGGCAGAAACAATCAGATGTACAAATATGGGATGTGAAATAACTGGCAGAGAAGAATCTGGGGCAACTGTGAATCACAAGCTGAACAGAAGTCAGAAGACTTAAATTTGCCATGAGAAAAGCAAACACCATACCGGGATGTATAAACCAGAGTACCATCTGCATGACATGAGATGTGATTTTTCTGCTGTACACTCCAATTTTGGGCACCATGGTTCAAGAAGGATGGAACTGTTTGGACAATGTCCAGAGGGGACCAACAAGGATGATCAGAAGTCTAGAGAACGTGAGTAATGAGGAGGGATTGAAAGAAAGGGGTTGTTTAGTCTGGAGAAGATCAGACTGAGAAGGGGTATGATAGTTTTTAAATACATAAAGATAGATGAAGAGAAAAAGAGTAATTTGCTCTTTGTGTGCAAGGTGCAGGGGACAAGGCTTGAAGTATAGCAAGGGACATGTAGTTTAGGTATCATGAGAAAACCCTTCCTAGCAGGAAACAAAACGGAGCCCTGGAATGCTCTGAGATACTGTCTTCATTGGCAATTTTTAAGGATGGGTTGGACATAACATGCCTCAGGAATGACAAAGGAAGGACAGGTTGTGTCTGTAAGCAGGCAGACAGATTTGATAGCCTAGAAGCAAACCACTTCCAGCCCTCTTTTGTGTAATGTCTACGATCTACTAAAAGTTCTAGCTAAGGCATGACAGTCACTGTGGTATATAAATTCAAAAGACTGATAAGTGACTCAAGCTGCTGATCAACAAAATTTTGCCCTCCTGCACAAGCAATCATAATTTCATAGTCACAACAGCAAAGCTGCACACCTTTTAATGTCTCCAAACTTAGTCCACAAGTGGCTGAAGGATTTCTTTCTAAATGGTAGCTAAATGAGACATTCATCAAAACAATATATTTGTCTGGACTTTAAGCCAAACCTTCACCTCAACACGAATAGAATTTCTTCTGATAACTGAAAAAAAAAAAAAAAAAAAAAAATTACTATATTTTTATGAAGCTACGTTCTTGGGGGAATAAGAAGAAAGAATGAAACCGTGCAGAAAAAAAAGGCTCTGTATAGGAATAGAAAACTATATTTCCTAAACCTTAGGCAAGATCCTTTTTGTAGGTTCCTACTCAATGACTGCTGATTTTAGAAGAGTAACCTGACTATAGGAACCTGAAAGATAGACAGGTTCTCACCATTAATTATAAATAAGACAAGAACTGTTCTAATACATGCTGGACACTTTTGAGGGCTTGTGTAGTGAGGTCCATTCAAGTCATTATGGGAACTAACTTGAATACACAAATGCTAGCTCAGCAGATTACAGCTTTGATCTCCAAACAGCCTGATTTTGGTATTATTATAGGTAGTGATTTAGAAAAAATCAACTGCTATAAAATTGTTGTAGAGTGGTTTGGAACTGCTCTTCAAAATCCAAAAGGTAACAAATGTTTAGCCTCTCAAACCATCTCTGTGGTGTTGCCACATGGAAGGTTTTGGCAAGATGGGATTGCTGCAGTCCCCAGTCTCATGAGCAAAGGGGAGATTTCCTTCCCAGCCTGTTGGAGAGACCTGCTCCATTCTGATCCCACCTGTGAAGGCAGCGCTGACATTTGCCCAGGGGAGAAGGGAGACCACCTTGTAGCTTAAGGCATTCGCTCATTTTCAGAGCACTTACATTGCTCTAGAAACCTAAAATTGACTGGAGTTCTTGAGTTCTGTCTGCTCCTCCGTGGATAAGGTAAATTTGAGCCACTTAGTGCCACTCCACACACATTTCCCAACTTATGCAGTACTTCGTACTCAGAGTAAGCTGAAGATCTCTAGGGAAAGGTGGAAAAAGGCCAGAATACGCAGTAGGAGAGACCTAGGCTATAAACCAGAGCCCTGTGTCTTTGCTGTAGCAGGTAATTTGTTAGGTGATGGGCAAGGATTCTGAGACGGTCAAAATGTTAAGGCTGCACTGCTTAAATCTTGTCCTTATAGTAACATAAGAAAAGAAGCTAGGAAAGATTTTAAACTGAAAAGACATCTCTTACTAGAAAGTAAAGTAGAATATTTAGCTTTGTAACCAGGGAACAAAGTCACTGTGCTGCGCGCCACTGTAACTATGCTTCTCGTTCACTATGCCATACGGAGGCAGGATGTTTCTGAAGGTGTGATTTTACTCTCTGAGTTGTGGGAACCTCTAGAATTCCCAGGAGGTTCTCCCCAACCCCTGTGAGACTATTGCTTGTTCCTATTGGAGTGGTCCAGCTCCTCCCACCTTGCATTCCATAATTTGCCGTGTCCTTCCATTTCCCCAGCAGGCTCAGATGAAGGTCCTAGGGCTGTCCTACCTCTGCCCAAAGAAATGTAACCACAACAGACAGCGTGCCACAGGCTGAGTAATTGGACTGCCACAGGCAGCAGAGGAGGGCAAGCCTCCCGCTACCCCTACTTGATTTGGGGAGAAATTCCAAATTATGCTCCAAGTGAAGAGAGGAAAGAGCATACTTTCAGGCTTCTGCTGACAAGAAGGAGAAATGAGGATTAGTTCAATTTTAATTTTCCTCCGCTCTGTGGGTAGGGGTGAGTTATGATACAACATTTTGTCACAGGAGCCCAGGAAAATGATTTCACCAGCAACCGTGAGGAACTTCAGCTCTGTTATAACAGCCACAGAAGGAGATAAAGACAGGCTTGCTGTACACAGGGGGCCAAAGATTTCCATAAATTTTTCTTCCTCCCTCCTCTGTGCACCATCTTACCTCTGGCTGCCAAAGAAAAGAGCCCCTCAGAGGTTACCCTCTGCCTTTCCTGAACTCTCATGTCTTTGCTGCTTCGGGTCCTTCACCCCCTGCGTTTAACCGAGGTTATGAAAACCAAGCTGCTTGCTCTCTGTTTATTTTCAGTGATCTCCTCTGTGTGCTGCCAGCAGCCGGAGCCATGGCCTTTCCCAATACAGGGCATCGCAGCAAGCTCAGAGCACACTCAGTGATGAGAGAGGTGGACGAGTCAGCAGCCAAGCTGAGCTTATGTAAAAAAATTAAGGTCAAGGCCTCACCAAGATTTACGATGCTTGTATTCAAGGTACTGGTGACTGAGCTAAGGACTTGTTTTTCTTGCTGCTCTGAGGCAGGGACCAGCTGCAGAGTACAGTGCAGTTCAGGACGCGAGGGATTTCAAGGAGCATGACCAGCCAGCTCTGCAGCTCCACCAGTCTGAACCCTGGGTGCAGGGACCTCCAGCAGCTGGGTGTTGCACTGCAGCGATTTCCATAAACCTGGGATGTGCTATGGTTATGAAATTTGTGCTTAAAGAGTCTGTGTGAGGTAGCTCCTGGGAATTAGATTGGGTATCTTTGTACAATGGTGGCAAACCCCCAGTGCATCAGAAAGAAGGATTTTCAAAGTGTGCTTAGGTGCCTTAGAAACCTACAGCCTGTTTTCAGGCAAGGTGGGCTCATAATCTGTGAAACATGTCTGATGGGAAACAGGATCCTAAAAATTTTGACTCTCTGCACTAAGCTAACTTAAGTCCCACAGATTTTAGCATTAATGAAACGTTTCCTTCTGCAGCAGCTTTAAAAGGAGTCCTAGTGAGAAGGAACAGTGGGTGAAATAGTCAGAACAAAAATTAGAAGGGGAATAATTTATAGATGCACTGCTGGGTGAGATCAGAAATGCATCTATTTATCCCTGCTGTTTCACTGGCTTCTCTTTTGGTTTTGCCTTTCGTGGAATATGTTTAATCACTCTTGAATGTCAGGCCATGAACGGGGGTGATGCAGTCCCAGATGGGCTTCTCACACAAAGCATAGGACATGAGCGAAAGCCAGGAGGTGGCTGTGAGAGTTCCAGCAGGGCTTTCTGCACTCATCATTTTTCATGGCTTCCTTTGAGATCTTAAGGCTGTGCAGAGGAGTTCTCCTTTGAACTTTCCTGTTCATCTGTGTCTCAAAAGCATAGCACACTCCCTAGCAAAGTTGCCCTAGGTTGCCTCTGCACTGCAAATTATGTACCTTCTGCTGCAAGTGGGACATCTCCAACAGGGGATCTCCAGGGCTGGGTAGGAACAAGGCCACAGGGAGGAATTCATATTGGCCACTTCTGAGCTGCAGCTGCTCAGCCCTCCATGCAGGTGCACCATGCAAGAGATCAAGCTGTGCTTAGTATCTAGACATGCAGTTCAATGAGAGGAAGATTGCTTCCCATGGCTGGTTCTCTTGAAGTGGTTTGTGGGAGTGCTAAGCTCATAACACAGCTCTTCCTATGGATTGGCAGTGCCTCTCTCCCTTGCCTGGCCACAAATCTGCTGGAAAGGTGTAAGTCTTTGCAGAAAGGGATTGAAAATATCTGGTAGTGGAAGACAAACAGACTGAGCACTTGTCCTTGTTTCCCCAGGAACAGGGGATAAAACCAGAGTTCAGGCTAAGTTTTGAAATACAATGCCCTATGCAAATGAGCCATACTAGAGCTGAAACACTATTTTTTTCATCCTCCCAAAGTTTTTTGTCATGGGAGTGGCCCTGGGCAACACAAGGGTAAAGTTACCTGTGACTCATTCTGTGTCACTGTAAGAATCTTATCCTCCTCTTTGTGAGGAGCAGGTTGGTCACATCAAGCAATCAAGCAGATAGTTGACTGAAAACAGTTAATTTCATTTTATTGCTTTCTCTCCCTGTCTCTCATTTCTTCTTCTTCTTCCTTTTTTTTTTTTTTTCCCCCATTTTCCATCTTATCTAACACAGATGAAGAATCTGTGGGTCATTCTTTGTTCTTTAGTTTTCCTTTTTCTCTTGATAGGAGTCCCTGGTACTGTTACCCAGCTACCCAGCTGAGTGTGACACTTTGACACTTGTACAAGGACTCCAGAGTCAAGTGATTGTCCTGTGGCCACATCTGTGAGTCAACAATCCACACCAGCTTTGTACCCTGAGCCTTTTCTTGCTTCATCTTCTAAACCACAGAATCATACATCTTCTGCTCAACAACAAATGCAAACCTCCCTAGTAAGATCTTTGTAAATGTTGTATTGTCCACCTGCTTTTATTACCCTTTTTTTAAACCCTTCTAGGGTTAAAAGGCTTAGAAGAAATTACGGAGTGTATTCAGGCACTTTCTCTTTCCTTTGTCTGTTTGAATTTCAAGCATCAAAGCTGAGTTATTTTGGGGTCTCTTGCAGCTTCTCTCTGTGATCTTTGATAGGGAAATGCTAACATAACTGATCCATAACTCAGTGATATATGGGGAGATGTTTGCTTTTGTTGAGAAACATCTCTCCAGTCAAGGAATTTGGACAAGCTTGTGACAGAGCATAAAGGAAGATCCTGGTGACACATGAGTTATGTTGTCCTGCCATCACCTGTGTGGATGGTGCCTAATTTGGTACAATGATTATGTTCTGATTTGTGTTTGTATGTCATTTAGCACGCAGGTGTTAATGTCACTATGAACCTGTAGGTATGACTGGAATGAAAACTCAAAGAAAAGAATAATTTTGCTATTTGTTCTTAGGATCTTTTATGCTTAAAGTTGTATTTCCTGCTGGCCAGGAGCCGTCCAGATGGAGTTTTTGCATTTCCTACACTGAAACACTTCACCCAGTCGTTCTGTCAAGTGACAATATCTCTTCTTGAAAAATAGACGGCTTGAAATACAAACAAGTCAAGTGAAGAATTTTCCACATTTCCAATCAACTGTGGTGTTCCACTCCTGTTATCATCAGAAAGAGTCTGGGATCAGACAGGAATGGTCTTGGTTTGCCTAGAGGTCTTGCAACAGCTTTTGTGCCAATGCTTTCTGTGGAAGAGGCACTCCTGACTGATCACTACTGTCGTCACTCTCATTTCCAGCTTCTCACCATCACCAACATCTTATATTAGGAAAACTCCAAAATGTAGATTCCTGGAGATGTTCTTGTACCACCCTGATTTACTCTATTACACCATTTTATCCTCTTGTGTCCTGTTCTGGAGAAGAGAAAGGCCTTATATGCACAGCTAATATAGTTACTATTTTAGTTTGTGTAACAAGGGCTTGTGTTTTTGTTGTCATGGCTGCCAGTTTTGTTCCCATAGCACTGTCTGTGTATATGTGGATGTGATTCATTACCTACAGACACCAGAGTCTATACCCTATGCTGCAGTTTGTACTTGAGCTGCTTGTCTGTACAAGTAAATATCTCAGATCTGCCTCTTGGTGAGTTCAAACCAACATCCAAATTGTTTTCTTTGGTCCAAGGACCTATCAATTCATTTACAAAAGCAGTATTGACAAAAACATGGCATATTCATTTGTGAGCAGTAGTCAATCTATATTTTAATAGAATTTAATAGAATTTATGTTTTAATAGAAATTGGTGTCTTGTGTTCCATGTTATACATGGAAACATCCACAAATGTACAGTCTTAGAGATTATTCCTAGGAAATTTAGAGGAAGAGGCCATTCCTGTTGTGACAAATGAGCAAAATTTAACAAGTTAAATATGCCAGCTTATGCTCCTATAGTAGGAATATGTTAAGCCTGATGTTTTCCTGACATCCCTGAGTGACTGGAAAGTATTGTCTAGTGCTTGGTATAGTGATTGGAGTGCCTGGAGTGCCACATGCAAAGTCCAATAATAAAACACTTAGTAAGTTTATATACTTCCTACATTGCCTATGCAAACAAAGCCTGAACACTTTTTTTTTTTCTTTTTTTTTTGCACATGCAAATATTACACCATAAAAAACAAACAAAAAGTAATGAATGTAAAACATATTGCCTGCAAGAAGTTGTGGGCATACATGTAGGCATCACCTACATGATGAATCATGAATATGATAATTACTGGAAAATTTCTTGTAAACCCACTCTTTGATTATTCAAGTGAGATAATCAGTTCCAGAATCTCTCAGGTTTGGGCTCTGTTTCATCAGCTCTCACAAGTATAAAACAGAACCTTCAATCTTCAGAGCCAACCCTGGTTTGCTTTGCCACTAAACCAACCCCACTTGAATTTCCTGAAGAATTCTCTTTTTTTTTTTTTCTTTAATGCTTTACTGCTGGTTCCTTTCTCCTCCCCCTTTCCCCTAATATCCAAACAAAGAGCAAAACTCCCTAAATGTTTCTGCAGAATCTCACGTCAAAACTCTGAGATCTGCCAACATTTCTTTTTTCTTATTATAAAAGACAAACAATTCCTCTTTCTTTTTTCCAGTAATGATGAACATTCATTTTGCAGAATTAACCTCTGTAAAAGCCAGGACTCCGCTGACTCCAGCTTTTGAGGGATTTTGTGCCACTTCATGGAAAGAGCTCCCTGGAATATACCACTGGAGAAAAATTCAGGAACCCTTGCTATATTTCCTTCATTTGAATCCTACTGAGTGCTTATCTTTTCTGGTGTTTTGTGGCAATCAACTCCATAAGCTAATGCAGTTATGGGGGACTTTTCAGTCTAATAGCCAGGAGTATGACAAGGCATAATATAAGGCAGGATGTAATAGGGAATAATTTATACAAGAAGATGAAAAATTTTCACAACAAAGGAACAATTAAGGGGTGGGGATGGCATCTGTGTCATTGGGAAAATTTAATTCAAGGCTGGATATTTGTCTTAAGAACTACTTCAAACTGGAATTAGATGAGGAGACTCCTAGAGGCTGTTCTAGGACAGACATTCTTCCAACATCACACATAAGAAGTATTCCCATTTCCCAGAACTACATCATGGCCTTCAACTTTCTTTGACTGCTGACTAGATGCCAGGACAGAGGATGAAAGGAAAATTGTGTTCTTTTACTTTCACCCTAGCTGGAAATCTGCCTTTCATCAAGGTCAGTGTTGGGGCTGGTAGTGTTCCTGGTTACGTTCTCCGAGAGCACAGGCCTAGTAGTCTCATGGGACAGTCAGCTCTCAGGCGGCCTTGCTTTTCAGAAGACAGTACATTTTCCTTTGCAGAGGAATAATGTCCTCACCTCTGCTCATCTCACCCAGGGTCCCTCTCTGGAGGGACATCCCCTAGGATGTTAGAGTCCAGGATGCTTCTCAGGAACAGGCCATTCACAGCTTTTCAGCAAAGTAAACAAACAAGACCTGCTCATAAACAGCTAATTACTTGATTTTCTGAGTCATCACATCCAGCTTGGGATGGGAATCCCGGCTGAGCTGGTTGTTTTTGGCATATCAGATGTTTCCTTGTGACCAGAAGTGACTGGTTTCTTTATTCCCCCACACCCTGTTGAACATAATACAAGATACTTTCCACCCTCCATTGTGGGTAAAGCCAAGAAACCAAAGGGACTGGGAACTCTCTCCAGCAGCAGCCCTGCTGGAGCATAGCTCCAAGCAAAGCATTGTGGAGAAAAGGACAGAAAATCTGCCATTTGGGCAGCTTGCTTCCAAAGTGGCAACAGCAGCAGAGAAGAGGCCAACTGAAAGCAGGCTGGCGTGGAAGAGGTGGGGGAGAAGCCACGATGTGAGCTGGAGTGTGTCCATTAAGAGTTCAAAAGAGAGACGGTTTTAAACTGGAACTTGAAATGCAATACTGCAGTGCAATCTAGTAGAGTGCGTCAGTGCTATGAGGAATTCTGGGAATGTTCTTATTTCCTGGAGGTTTTGAAAAACAGGAAAGTAATAGTTGAAAGAAGAAGGAGACCAACATACAGGTTTCTGTGCAAAATGTGGGAAAACATACTTTGTATCAATTATTTATTTTATCTGTTTCAAAATGGGCCAGCTTGTGTTATTCTTGAGTGCTTTAAGGCAAAGGAGAAATGGGAAAATTTAAAATGAAGAGCTCTTTTGAACAGGAGAATCAAAATGTTTCAAAGAATGCTCATTTTTATCTTCTCAGATTCTTCATTTTTTTTTTCATTATTAATACACAGTGGGCACAAATGAACAGTGTGGTAAAAACAAAAAGAAACAAGTAAACTTGCAAAAAAAATCCCATGTGAAAAAGATGGAACTTTTTTCTCTGGGGAAAGGAAGTTACAACATCTCCACAGTTCAAAATAAAAAGTTTGGGACAGACTTTTTTAACCCTTCTTTATATATCTAGAAAAGTGGGTACTGCACCAATTCCTTCTCTTGCTGGATCCCATTAGGTGCCACAAGAAGCCATTTGCCTAGCCATAGTGAGAAGATAAGTCCAATGGAGGAATTTCTTCAAACACTGAGCCAGTGCTCTTGTCCAAACATTGTCAGTACCGTGAGGGCACTGAAGTACTAACAAAAGGAGATCCAGGCCTGCAGATGGTTCCCAGGTCTCACAGCTGAGCCAAGACATCTCAATTCCATCAGAGGCAAGTAGGACATCTGAGTCAGTGAGGGCAGTAGAAAGGAATGACTGCATCTGAGCCTCCCAATTGCACATGAGGAGCCAGGGGCCAGCACAGCTCAGCCCTTCCCTCTGAAGACACAGAAATGCTTTATGCACCCCCTACTGTGCAGGGGAGATGGGCTGTTCTCTGTTGGATGTGGAGGAACAACACGAACATCCAGTATAAACATGCCTCTGTCAGAGCCATCCGTGCCCATCTCCTCCCCATCACTTACTCATCTCTCCCATGGGCAAGACTGGAGATGAAATTGCAGTGGAAAGCAATAGACAGGCCTGTCTGAATGGAAACTGAGCAGCTGCTGAAGCCTTAAGTGACACTGGAGTAAAAAGCTTGCATCTCTAATGGCAGGAGCTTAACGCATGCAAGCTCTTCAGCATGATGGACATGACAGACACTGCGGCCCTCGATGTTGTGGACAGATGGAAACCAATGTGTTCAACTAACCCCATGTTCCTGATTGTCTTGTGCGTGGAGCAGTGCAAAGGCTGGAAGGCCCTGGGGCAGCCACTGAGGTCTTCAAAAGAGTACATTCAAGCCTCTTTGGAAATACTCACTGGGGATTGTTTGCTTCAGAGATTGTCCTCCAACCCGAACTGCATTTCAACAGAGGCCTGGAATAGTGCATGGAAAAAAAGATTCTTTATTATACTGGGCTCAGACTGACATCCTAAAAGCCAAGCCTATGTTTTGGTGCAGTAGGGAATGTTCCTGCTCATCATGAGGAAGAACAGATGTGCAATGAATGGAATAACTGCCTAATAAATGTCCTGCTCTTCTCAAAAGTGACAATTTGGGAAAAAGGCTGCTGAGGGAGGAGACAACACCACAAGCGAAAATTCCTGTCTTGTGATGGTGTTCGGCCATCTAGCAGCAGAGGCAGCCACCCATCCCACCACTCCAGCTAGGAGTGAGGCTGCATCATGTAACCTTCTTTATCAGTGACAGTTCTAGGGTGAAAGTCTGTAAGATTTCAGTGGACCACAGCTACATCTTCACCAATGCTTAGACACTTTCAGCAGAAGCCAGGCAGTGTCCCAGGCACTAAAAGATGGTGAAACACTACTGCAGTGATCTGAGATTGTTTGTGTGTAGAGGAGGAATGAGGCTCATGAGCCTCAGCAGTTTAAACCCAGCTGGAGACTAGGAGTTTGCTGCACAATTGTCCTTGGGTTATGGTGAACTGATGCAGCTGTGATATCCCCATTTCACAGGTGAAGCAGGTCTGACAGTAGAAGTGGTTGTGGGAAATATGTAGTGGAGAGAAGGCGGCCTGAATAGTGTTTTAAACTTCTGCAGGAGAGGAACAAGAAGCATCACATCCAAGCAAAACTAAAAATTCCACATTCTGGGCTAGCTCTTAACAGCCAAATCATCAGAGAAGCTATAACAACAGTTAACTCACCTCTGCAGGTCACATAACCCAGTGGCTGGCAAAGCAGAAGCCCTTTCTTGCAGCTTTGTTCCCCTGGCACATTTTATAAGGTCTCTGCCTTATTAACACTAGCTTGTTTTCTATGTAGATACATGGAAAATCTTGAGGTTGCTCAGCCAAGATGTGCTAATTAGAAACTGAAAGGGCACTTTGCAAGGTATGATTCACTGTGCTTGGACAGTGAGTGATAGAATGCGTTGGCAGAATGTATGCAATTTGACAGCAAAAAGAAATTTGTGCCTATGATATCTTCGCCCAAGTACTCTCAAATTCAGAAAGATCAGAAATTGCAAAACTAAAGATCTGAAAGACTGATGATACATCATCAGGTAAAGGGATATGATGCAGCACTGTAGTACACATTCATGAGTACAAGCTTATTTGCTAACTCAGGGACCACTGAGGCAGAGAGCCACGATTCTCTGTCCCATGAAGAGCAGTCTGCTTCATCCTGAAGAGAGATGGGTACACCACCTGTTTAAGAGAGTGCCAAGATAAACAGACAGGCTGCTGCAATGAAGACACCAAAGTCAGTACATCTTCATAAGCCTCTCAGGATCCAGGTTTTATGTAAGAGCAATATTAAAAGTCAAATGTTGTAATGAATTTTGAGCGATTGCATAAGAAATGTCAGGGAAACAGGTGAAAATACGCACACAAAAAGGAACACCAGGTAGCGAAGACCAAGATCAGGAGTACACCAGAGATTTTCAGCTCACAGAGGAGTCAGACACAACATATGCTGGATGCTGAGATACAAGAGATCGGGTTGCTGATCAACATTGTGAGGGCAGGAACTGGATAGAAACAAATTATTCACATACAATGAAAAATCAGACAGACTCTAGAAGACGTTTTAAAAAAATCCAGGACTTTGGAAATGGAAACCTTCACAACGGGATTATTGACTGGGCTTCCCCCATCTTCCAGACCTCGTGCTGGTAATAATGACTCCTGTGCACAAAAAAAAACCTGGCAGAAAACACAGTAAGATTTAAAAAAGAAAGATGGAAGTGATTGTGTGAAACTTTGCAGATAGAGTACAGGTTGGAACAAGGCGGAAAGATATGGAGAAGGTAGGAAGAAATTCAATCTGTGAACACTTGTTTTGAATGGCAACTTTGACTGTGGTACCTCTAGCCTGCATTCTCTTCATAAACTGTCACTTTTTTCTTGCCACTACTGGAATGCTCTTGTCTTATTTTCTCAGAACAAGGTGTACAAAGTCTGTCCTCTAGCATTTACAGATAGAAATCCCATATATCAGAGTCAAGAGCTCCAAAAAGTTCAAGAATACTTCTGTGGGCTGAGCTGGTTCTCCAAAAGTGCAGCACTGGATCCCTGTGGATCCCTGACTGTTGTGTAAGTCAGTAGATGAAGGCCAGAACATGCTGTACGTAAGACAAATATAATTTATTTATTTTTTTATATATATATTTTTTGTAATTATTATTTTTTTCCCCCTGGGGCAAGGAAAGACCAAAACTAATGCCTAGCCCACAATGAAGTCTGTTGGAGCTTTGCTGTAGACATCACTGCTGCAAGATTTTCACCTTGCTCTGGCTGTTCCTCCTGGTCTCCAGCCCAAAGCCCTTCTATGTAAGCTGCTTCACCAACACTTTTTTAACCACTGCAGACAACTAATCAGAAGACTAGATCATGTAATCTATGGATTCTTTTCTGCAGGGAGACCTTCATTAGCTCAACTCAGGCACCCATGAATGACCTATGTTCTCCTTCCCCCAGTGAGCCCCAGTTCCCTGCCCATATCAGACAAAACCCTCTCTGACCTGACTCTCTAGATGTATATAGACAGGTTCACCCAAGCCCAGACAAGCGTGGAAAACAGTGGAGCCTTGAGACACAACACACTGCCCTAACACTTGGGCAGGAAAGGTGTGCTACACTGAGTGGTATTGGTGGGAGGAGGTGGGGGGAACAGTCCTAGTTTTTCCCGGAAAATTCATGCCTAATATACAGAGACATCTCTTGCTGACAGAGCAGTTTGTGCAGCGCCAGACAGAATAAAAGCCTCATCAAGGCCAGGACACGCTCCTTCGCCCACAGCCATCTTGGAACTGCTCGCTTTTCCTTTCTGTAGCCTCACACACCACCGGCAACAAAGAGATAATCAAGAGGACAATGTCTTCATTTAGAGATTGATGGTTCCCCCTCCTTTCTGGTAAAGGCCTAGGCTTGTGGCTGGAGGTCAGCCGGGATCCAGGGGCAGCCAAGCAGCTCTTTCAATCCGCAACGGGACCAAGCAGCCATTTTAATAGAAGGGAGAAAGAACTGTTTCCTCTGTGGCTGCAAAAGCTTGTAATTGACCTGGCAGAGCATGCAAGCCCTGGTTTACATGGGAAATGCTCTCTTTTCCCTTACGCACGTCCTCCTTTTTAATACTGCTGGGGGCTGCTATGCTGCTGTCTGATGTATCCAGCTCTTAATTAAGTTCAGCAGGGTCTGTCGACAAAGTGAGACAGAACAGGAGGCTGGTGGTAAAGCCCTCACCAAAGACAGCTCGGACAATGCAGCCAAACCTGGAGAAAGATAAAGCAGCTAAGCCAAGGCCCCATCTTCTCACCTCCCAGCATGCTCAGAGCAGACTGAGAAATTCCTGGCTCCAAATCCCTCCTTACCCTTTTTTTGCTCCACATATGACCTAGAAAATGTGTTTTCCCAGTGCAGGCTGCAAAAGTGGCTTAGAAAGAGCTACAGATGAAGGTGAACAATATCTTCTAAAAGAGGAATTGTAAACACAACTTTTATGTTATGATCAGCCTTCTTCTGGGCTCCCCTTCCCTTGCGCCAAAGGCTGCGCAGACACAGAGATGAGAAAAGGGATCTTATCCAAAGAGCTTAGTATTAGACATAGCAGAGTGGTGTATATAGAAACAGAAGGACACAAGGATTGTTCCTTGTTCTGTACCCATGATTTTACTGGAATTCAACTTGAATTGAAAGTTTAAGTGCATTGAAATAGGGGGGGCGAAGGGAGAGTGAACTCTCAGTATGGGGTAGATGAGCATGAGTTACCAGGTAAAAAGTGACACCGTCTGTGCTAGCTCAGCATTAGCCTGTTCACACACCCTTCCTCTTCAGCTCCTCTCCTATTTACTTTCTAACCATCTGTCCCCAAACACTGCTGTTGTTTGCCTACTGCAAAAAAGATGCAAGTATTGCCAATTTATGCTTAGGTATCTTTTCTGCCTCTCTCTTTGTGATATACTGAGTCATTTAAAACAAAGCTGGGATAATCTGCTTGCCTCAAGGCAGGATTGCCTTTACCTAAATAATTTGTCTAACCTGCTATTAAAACTGTTCAGAGATAGAGATTCCGCAACTTCCCCAGGCAAATCTATTGCCTAAAAATAGACTCCTGCTTAATAAACAGCAGTCTAGAAACTATAATCTAGTAAAGGATTATCTTACGTGCTTTCCAGTATCAAGACTGGGACAAACAAAGAGGCAGTAATCTACTGCCATCATTCCAAGGTCAGAAGAAGTCCTTAGAACATAATCTTAAAGGCGTAGTCACAGCAAGCTTTCTAGAAGGTCTCTCTACTGAAATTAAACTGCTTGAGCTGGTTCTGATATGTGTATGCAAGACCTCACAGATAACAAAAAAATCAGTGTTTTAATTACTGAGATATAGTTCTGAGTTGTGGCTGCCTTCTTCCGCTCTCAGATGTCTACAGCCACACCCACACCTTCCTTGGAAATGATCTTGAAATTCAGTCCCAGAGTAGAGGAAAATTCTGGGGCAAGATGAAATAGGTTTTCTGGCAGAAGGCTCACTGGGGTGAGTGGCTGGAATTACTTTTACCCCAAAAAAGACAATTAAAGGTCTTCAGATTCTTTTGTATTTTTAAAGAAGCCAATTATCTAACAATCCAGAACACCATGAAGGGCAGGAAGCTGAAGTCCCTGCATTTGAAAGCCTGACTCAGACAACAGGAGGCATCAGTAGAAATATAGTTTTGCAAAGGTTGATGGAGCCTGTCACAACTTTTTTACTGACCAACTTTTATCTGCAAATATGCCTCAGATCTGGGAAAAAATGGATGCATATCTTTGCCCTGACCTTGCCAATGTAATAGGTGTGTGAGGTCTCCCGGAACCCTGTTTATGATTTCTTGGGTCTCCTGCTCCTCAACACTGCCTAATTCCTGATTTGAGCTGTATTGCAGCAGCTAATATTCTGTAAAACAACCCAACAAACTTTGGTAAAATTACCCAGAAAACCTTCACAAAACTGAGTAGCCTACAGTAGTTCTACAGGGGAAGTAACTGAGGAAGGTGGGGAAGGTAAAGAGGTACAAGAAGGACAGCGTCCAGGCATCATGGTGGGTTAGAACCACAGTATTACTGATGATTTAGGAATAAAATATGAAGTATTTCCTCTGTCCAATGCTATAGTGAGCACAGCTTTTCCCAGGTGAAAACATTTCTAATGCCCCCCTCCACATCATGCTGTTCACTGAAAGCCTCAGGGCTCCATGCACCATTGGCCTTTGACCCTTTTAAAAGTGTTGAGTTAATCTGAGAGTGAAGAGGATACGTGGGGTCCCGCCTTGCTTCCCTGCACACTATGCTCATGGTGGTTATTCTGGTTGGTTTGCTTGTTGTATTCATTTCACTGTTGACTGTGATCCCCTCTGATCTTCAGATAGGAGATGAGTGACTAACGAAGTGTATGTACTCCCCAGAGGAACAGTATTGCTCACTTCTACTTGTGGGTAGTCTGAAGGTCTACTAAGGACAGAGAAGTAAAAAGCCATTTTGGACTGAACACCCTACCCTTAGAGGATGCTCACCAATGGTAGCTCTAGATGAAGTGTGACCAATGAGATCACAACCAGTCCCTTATTCAAGGGTTCTATATACTTCAAAACACTGTCTGTATGACAATCTGTACAGTTCATGAACATATATCAATCTAAATGAAAGCCCCATGTTTGTCAAAAGTAATGACCTTTGTCTAATAAACCATGCTTTCCTCTTTGGTAAGATCACTTAACTCACCCTCAGCGAGATTCAGGATTGCTTTTGGCTGACTTACTTTATACCTGTTGCCTATGGAATGAATGCAAGTTTCTAGGATGAAAATGACTGACACTTTCTCCTCACATATTCTGCTAGGCTCCACTGCTAGGATCACTGATGGTGGAAACATTGACCTGAGTGGAGTTTTTCCCATTTATTTCAGCAGTGAATTTGGCTCTCTCTTTCTATACGTTTAGAGTTACAAACCCCAGAGCTGCCTGAATTCACCTTGACTTTCACAGCTCTTAAACGAACATCCATAAAGTGAACTTGAGAGGAGTCAGTGCATTTTCCTTTCCAGAATAAATAATAAGCTTCTTTCACCCAAAGGATCCAAAGACGTTACAACATCTCAGTGCTGTCTGCCTAGTAACAATTATAACAGATGCTGTCAAATAATGAAGTTATTTGGAATCACAAATTGAAGTTTCCATCCAGGAATTTGTTTTTCCAAACAACCCCAGAATTCAATAGGTGAATAAAAAAAAATTAAAGTTATCTTGTAATGATTATCCATCATTCCAGACCACATCATGCTATCAATGTTGTTAAACCTTCAGCCTCCTATCCTAACATGAGGGAAGAGGGTTGGAATATTTATGGCAGCAGTTAAGATAAGGCAAAAGGCATCCAGCTGCAATTTGAATGGCTTTTTGCAGCTGCACATGGTGTTGCTGAGGCGGCCTTGATATGCTTCTTAGTGTTCCCAAATTAGCTCCCAGCAAAGAGGTTAAGCCTCTAAGCTGAATGATGGTGAGCGTCTCAGTGTTCTAACTTTTGTTTATCCTGGGAATCGAGGTAAATACGTCTGCCTGCTCAGACGGTGAAAAATACGATTTGCCATTGAAATGTGTCTGGGCTAATTATCTTGAGGCCAAAATTTTTAGCTCCAGAGTGATGTGATCCTCTGAAGGGTGTGATCTTAGATGTATCCCCTTCCCCATGAAAAGGGTACTGAGGATCTGAGCCTCATATAAATAACAGTGTAGTGCCCTATGCCTCATGCTGCTGGAAGAGGCTCTTTGGTCTCTGAAAACTTGGATCCCATGAGGAAAAGCTGGCTGTTCAGCTGATGTCCAATGCCAATCAAGTTTGCACAGGCCAAGATGAACCTGGCACATCTCATGACTGATCTTGAAGAGAGAGATTATTGCCAGGAAAGGGTGCTGTGTTGGGCCAATGATGCATGGCCATGTCTCATGAATTAATAGGATGAGGAGGAGCTTATTTGAGTCTCTCTGGAATATTTTCAGTCTGTAGACTAAAGTAGTTGCTTTCCATGGTGCTCTAAGCCTGTAAATTCCTTCTGGCCTGAACATCATTATTATTTTTAAGCTTGTAGACTAAACACGATCCATACATTTCAGGGCTGCTCAATGAACTATTTTCCCTGCATTGGGAAAAGAGGGCCCTTTGGATTGTTTATAGCCAACTTTGTGCTTTCGATGGCTGACTTTGGAAGACCTCTCTTGGCTTTTGGTGACACAAGAGAGGCAGTAAGAAGGTCACTGCACCCCTAAATTGCTGTTATTCTTAGTAAATTGAATGAACACCATATATAAATTCTGCTGGGACAGCTATTCTCTGAGAGGGCAAATTCACATTTTGCACCGAGTGGCACAAATCCAGAGGCAATTCACTGAAATCACCAGAGTTATTTTGGAACAGGACTCTTGTCACTGAAGGTAGCCTTAGGTCAGAATCTGAGTCAAACAGTCCTAAGAAGATGCAGAGGCCTGATGATATTTACTTGGGAAGCCAAAGCATATTTGAACATAGTCAGACTTAAGCTTATGACCTTACACAGCTGAAAGCTGCTCCAGTTCTTTAGCTCATATCTGATAAGAGACATATAGCTTCTCTGGCTCATTAGTAAAAACCTTGATCAATTCACCATCATACCTTCAATGATTCCCATAATCACAGAATAATAGAATGTCCTGCGTTGCCACTGGGTCAGGCTGCCCAGGGCCCATCCAGCCTGGCCTTGAATACCTCCAGGGATGGGGCCTCTGCAGCTTCTCTGGGTAATCTGTTCCAGTGCCTCACCACTCTCTGAGTAAAAAATTTTCTCCTAACATCTAACCTAAATCTCCCCTCTTCTAATTTAAAACTGTTTTGCTTTGTCTTATCACTATGAGACCATGTAAAATGTTGCTCTCCATCTTTTCCATACGCCTGTTTATCGTGCTGAAAAGCCACAATGAGGTCTCTCTGAAGCCTTCTCTTCTCCAGGCTGAACAAGCCCATCTCCCTTAACCTTTCTTCATAAGGGAGGTGCTCCAACTCTCTGGTCATCTTTGTGGCCTCCTCTGGACCAGCTCCAGCAGCTCCATGTCTTTCTTGCACTGAGGGCCTCAGGCCTGGGTGCAGTACTCAAGACTGGGCCTCACACGGGCAGAGCAGAGGGGGACAATCACCTCCCTTGCCCCGCCGCCACTCCTCTTTAAATGCAGCCCAGGACAGAGTTGTCCTTCCAGGCCACAAGTGCACACTGATGGCTCATGTCAAGCTTTACATCCACCAAAATTCTCAAGTCCTTCTAAGCAGGGCTGCTCTCAAGGAGTTCTTCTCCCAGTCTGTACACACACCTGGGATTGCTCTGACCCAAGGGCAACACCTTGCATTTGGACTTGTTGAACCTCTGTTTCCTCATCTGTGATACTTACTCCTAGCCTCCTGGGAGGTTTGCCAGGATGCTAGACATGTAAGAGGTGTTTAGTTTTTATACTGGTACAGGATGCAGAGATCACTGTGACCTGGACCCAAGGCCTTTGCAGGTGAAACTTGGCTGTGTTCACACCTGGCCTGAAAACTGCTGAACAGGATGAGGTTAGGTAAATTCTGAGTTCAGAACTGAATGGCAGAGTGGTTTCCTTCCTGTAGTCCATTATATATCCTTCAGTGCTCACTCCTATGTTTTCCAGAGCTGTTCCCAGAGGTTTATAAAAATCCCATGAAGTGGAAAGTGACACAGCAAAGCTGACTGAATTACTCCCTTTAAAAGCCTTTTAAAAACTCTGTTACATGTTAGAAACAGTTATCTAGAAAAGATTGCAGAAACTTTTTTACAACTTTCCTCTTCTCCCTGCCATTACTACCTCTTCCTCAGACATTAACCATCTCCAGTTTAAGAAGGACCATGGCTAGAAACTCACAGGAAGGAAAAGAACATGTCTTTTGGGGTATACAGTGCTCAGTGGGGACAGACAGAAAAGCTTTCACATTAGGTATCTGCTTGGTATCAAACTAAAACAAAATATTCAAGTGATCTTTAAGTAAAATGTTTTGAATGAACAGAGACTACTCAAAGTAATTAATGAGTAAGGATTTCTTTTGGAACAATGTTGAACTTTTTGTTCAAATTTTGAGTGTAGTCAAAAAGCCTTTATTCAAGTGAAACCTATTACTTTCCTTCTTCTTCTGGTGAGGTTGGTTCAGACTGTTGTGGTACAGCTGCAAATCTCTCATCAGTCCAATTAGTATTTTTAATGTCAGTTTGGGAATATTGTGAATGGCTTAATAAACTGAAGCATTTGAAAAAGAGACTTGGATTAAAACAGTCTTCATTAGCACCTAAATATCAGATCTTTATGTTTTTGCCCAGAGGTTCAGAACAAAATGCTTGTGGCTTGGTTTCTAGATTCCTATTGAACACATTCGGCACATACATCAGTAGATGTCATATCTTTGTACATCAGGGCAACTTCTGTAGATGTTCAAATATAGACATGAATGCCTACTTGAAACGCACATCTCAAAAATCTTGATGGTATTACTGTACTCAGGCTTAAAAACAACTCCTCAGAGTTCATGTAAAAGAAAAAAATCTCTTTCCTACAAGTTAGGACAGAAAAATCAAAAAGCATTAAAAAAAATCAAAGTAGGGTAGTGATTAATGTCAATTCTGGAAGCACCAACAGGTAAAACGTGAAGTCCAAGTCATAGATTTGATATCCATTCTGTTTCAAAGGTGAAGATAAAGTTGACCCAGCTTTGCTTCAAAATTATTATTTATTTTTAATAAAACCCATTCACTCACTGGCCTGTTGGCTTGGCAGCCGCTGCTTAATGCTGTCAACTGGAACATCTGAGTTTGGGAATAAACTCAAGTTCCCAGGACCTAGGCTGGCAGAGGGTAAGTGCATTTGGAGATGCAGTGTTTGAGTCCCTTGAGGGGGGGAAAAGCCTGTAAAGCTCTTCAGGACAAGGAGATTCATGGGGTCTTGTTGCAGTAGGCTCCCTCATGACTCATTTGTCTGCCTTCCTGGCTGGAGGAAATGGCATGACTGGATTGGACCATGAAGAAAAATGAGGGCAAGGAACTAGGTTTAATTCTGGCAGCAGAGATTAGGGTCTAGATGCTGCGCATTTTATGCCAGACTATGGGAGAAAAAGAATAGTTCTTAGCAGAGGGCCACAAATAACTCAGGAAAGACTGGTGCATTAACCCTGTGGATGCTGTTGTCTTTGGAAACATCTAACTGAAGTGTAGGCCTCTGTGACCAAAGGTTTTGGAAAGTCATTCTGTCACAGTGTGACATTAACATTCACTATCCAGATTTTAAGAAATTCAGATGTTGAATGATACTTTGTGGTAGTGCGGTTACCCATCCCTTAGGAACCCAATCAAGATTCACTACCTCATTATGTTGAAGACTCCCTGGAGCCCTTGGGTGAAAATGTGATTGGCTTACAGTGGAAATGTGAAACATTAACATTGCTTTCAATTCAGACAGATTGCAATGAACCACTTTTTAGTAAGCTGTGAAATTCTTGCTGGATTCTTCTCATGAGTGGGACTTTGGTCCAACCACAAGAAACTCTCTGAAAAGAGAGACTCTCTCTGCCTTTTTCTAGGTCATCCAGCTAATTGCGTTAATTGTCAACTGTGGCCCTGTTTGTAAAGAGGCAGCAAAGACAGGGTTTGTTTTTTGTCAGGAAGATTTCTCAGTCTCTCTTTCATGAGAGCCATCTGGACTCCAGTTCATGCTTTCAGTGCCATTTCCCTGGGCACCTTACCTTTCCCCACTGCTGGGTTTCTGTGGCAGTGAAAATCTCTGTCATGACTCTCATACTGTTGACATTAAACCTATCAGTTGTACTTGGGGTAACCCACATTTCTTCCTTTCCGGTGCTTATTTGGTTTCCTCTCTCACAGTCCAAAGCATCAAACCCCATGCAAGGCAGCATTTCTTCAGAGAAATACTGGTCTAAAATGGCTGGAAATAATTTCTTTCCACTTTCTAGTGCTGGTGTTCCAGGGTCACTCATTATCTCTCTTTTTTTCTCCCTCAGTGGACAAATAAGATTCTGTAAAGGAGGAGGAAAGAATCACAATATCCTCTGGTGCCAGCTATTAAAAACAAAGCTCAGTTGAATCCAGATATTTCCCTTCATATCACATTCAAGGCCTCCTTTCCACAAGGATCTTGTCTTGCTTTCTGTTTCTGTGCTTGTAACCCACAATTACAGATTCTGACCTCAGGCCACTCAAGAGAAGTGAAGCCAGAAGTGACTTCTTGACTAAAATTTGGTAGCATTGAGGTTGGTGGCTTGGGGTCTTATTGGAATGACTCAAAAACATTTCAGTTATTTAATAGCAGGGGCTGAGTTTCTTGGGTGGATGTGAGAAGTAAAATGCTTTTTGATGGAAGTCAGCCTCTGAGGCAAGAGGCAGGAGATGGGCTGGATAGTTTGCAGCACTGTGCTGTGGGATTTGGTTGGGTTACCCAGAAGGAACTGGCCTCAAAACTGGCCTTGTACTTCTTGCAGAAAGATTCTGCCACTAACACTTTGCAGAATTACATCTACTGATTATTGGCTGGTATTTCCTAGCACAAGTAATTTGTATTTGTTTTTTCCCCTGGAAAAAAAAAAAAAAAAGAAAAAAAAAAGACTGTGTTTCTGAGTGAACATCAGAGTATCTAACCAATAAATCATTTTCTTTCCTTCAGAGGAAAAAAGTCATCCTTCACATAGATTTTACATGCATTGTGATACACATTTAAACTTTCGAGGCTTAGATTACAGAGTCTGCAATGATAAAGTTGACTTGCATTCTGCAGTAAATGATAATACCATAAGACTAGGAGCTTTGAAGGACTTGACTCATTTCATTGAGGTTAACAAGGTGCGTCCTGTTAATGTCAGCCCAAGTATGGCTTGAAGGGAAAGAGAATAATGTCAAAATTAAGCAAATTACAGGAAGAGTGACACTTCGTAGAACCGTGAGGCTTACCCTTGAGAAAAGCATCAAAACCTGCTGTTTGCCATGTATGCCATGTGTTCCTGCAGGTTGTTCTGAGATGAATACCTGACTGGACTAGATTTTCCTATACTCTGCCATAACAGGAGATCAAGCCTCCATGTAAATCTCCCATTCAAATGCTCATAACAATTACAGCTCTAAGAGTTCACTCAGATTTTCTCATGAAAAGGCAGGTCCAAATGAGGCATATTCATCAACATGTGTAAACTTTGTTATCTATAGTCTGCCTCATTTTATCTTGTCCCTATTATTGTTTCACCAAGTACGCTGAAGGGGTGATTTGGGTTTTGGCATGTCCTATTTTCTGAGCACTCTGCAGGTTACATTCTTTGAACATACCTAAGCTGGAGTAGCTGTGTGAGCAGAAAAGTTGTAAAAATGAATAGTGTAAGGAAGAAGAGTTCCCAACATTTTCCGCAGAGCCTCAGCAGATGGCAGGAGTCAGATTGCTCTAGGCGCATCAAGAGAAAGATGTTTGTCATTTTATTTTCCAAGAGATTCCTCTTACTTTCAGCTTACAGTGAGCAAGTTGGACTTATCTGGGGCCTCTGTCTCTCTTGAATGAGTCACACACATGGATTTTATTCATATGCTTTTGGATTAATCAGCAATTTCACTTTGACTCACTCCCTTTCTCTCTGCTCCTCACTAAATGTTCCAGCTAATGACTTCGGGTTCAATCCTGTGCTTATCCAATCCCACAAGTTTTGGCATTCTCCTAAATGGTGAAAAGATGAAATTCAATTCAGGCTGGAAACAAGTGAATTTAGACAGAACACTTATGAAGAGTGAATTTGACATGAACTCTGTGGCCATTCTGCCCAATCAGAATGGATAAATCCCAGTAATAAATTGCCCATGAACAGGCTAAGGAAAAGGACTATTTATTTGCATGACTTCACAGCTGGACTCACACAATATGTATGTTTGAAGGCACAAACTGAAATACAAGTCATCCAAGAAACAACCTGCTATGAATCACTGACAAAGAAATGCATTTGCAACAAGGAGTCTCAAATAGCAAAATTTTTTCACGAGTCAGTGTGTTTTAGCTTCAAGTCTTACGTGAGGCTTCTGAATGGACTGTGAATCATAAAAGCAGAAAAAAAACCTCCCATACCTTTTAGCTGTGTTGTATTTTGGGCAAAACATGGATATTAACTCATTCATTTCCCTGATTTGTCTGGTTGACAGTTTTGAAAAATGGATGTCTTTTTTTCCTCTTGGAGAAGGCCTGGGCAACAGTGGCTGATGCAGTCCAAGAAGTGCAAGCAGAATGAGTAAAATCCTGTACATAGCTCTGAACACATAATCTAGACTCTAAGTCACTGAGCTGGCTTGCCAAAACGACACAAATGAAAACCAACTTCAGTTCCTGCTGGCGGCAGGCTTGGAGGAAAGATGATCTGTTTAAGTCTAGTCTCTTTCCTTGGGCAGTCCCTTATTCAAAATAATAATAAAAAAACTAAAATAATATCACAGTGCCAATATGTTTACTGAGAAGCCCTGCATGGTGTAAGCACTGTGTGGTCCAGGTGACCATGTGCCAGACAGTCTGTACTGAGAGCTGCAGCAGGCTTTTCCAACACCCTGCTCTCCCTGCATAGTCCTCTTCTAGAGTCTCTGTACTTACACAATATATTGTGCTCCAGTAGGAATGGCCCTAATGGCCTGAAAACTTCCAGTTTTAAACCAAACTTATTTTTCCCAAGAATGCAAAGTAAGGAGCCATTCAAAACCATTTTTTTTTTCCTTTTCAGTTCGTTTTTAGAAGGCAATCTCTCTCATATGGGTGACATAGTTCAACTTGAAGGAAAGCTAGGGTTGAGGCTGAGTCTCACTTCAGGTCCATTTCCAAAATCTCATGGTCACTGGGAAGACCAGTATACTTTTTCTGCACTGGGAGAATACGAAGCCGTTTTTCCCAGCAGCCTGAGGATTTTTCTGGGAATGAGAGGGTGTTGGGGTGAAATGTCACAGCTTTAATGGCAAGCTACCCAGGTTTACTTTCTAAGGGATATGTGATATATTGGTGTGTCTATGGAATGTTTGCCACACTCTTCCATGAGGCATTGAAGCCGGGCTTTCAAATGCTGAGTAAATCTTTATTCCTTTTTCACGCCCGGTTTAATTTATTCCATCAGCACTGGCTATATAAAGACATAAATCTTCCCATGGAACAGTGAAAAACAACCAGCATCAATTTGTAATTTCTAATGATTGAGCTGCAACTGGCAGATGGCCAGGAATTAGTGCACTTCATCTTTTCCTAGGCATCATATAATAAAGTGAAATAATTGGGGTAATCAATTTTGAAACAAAAAGCTGCACCTGTTTTGCTCACAGCAGAATTTGGAGAGCAGAACCCACCAGTTAGACTACGACATCCTGGTNNNCCAGTTAGACTACGACATCCTGGTCAGTAAGAGGCCTTGGTTCAGGTGGAAACAAAGGGAGGTCTTGAAGTTCATGGGGAAAGCAAACACCTTGAATGTTCAGCCATGTCTGCAGAGCTACACACAGTCATTTGTCACTGGAGATCGGCAGAAGGACTAGGTCTCTCATGAGGTTTCCAGCTCCACCAACTGGAGAGCAAGATGAAAAAACATGAGAAGAATCAGGTATCGTTCTTTCCATCCCTGATTTTCAAACTGTGTAGTGCTATTGACCTCAGCTACTGTGAACATTTTCTTCAGCGGTGGGATTTGAAGAATTTAGGAAGTTTGAGGGAAGAGACGCTTTTAA
>VXAV01003550.1:74335-85599 GCA_013399715.1 Alectura lathami
TAATAGAAATAGAAACAGAAGCACAAAATAACATTTTGCACCTCCTCCAAGTATGAGATGTGTCAGTTTGGGCATGGTGGTATCCAGCAATTTTAGAGGGTTTTAGCAGTAGTGGTATTTAGTGCGGCTCGCAAGCAGCTTGGTAAAATGAAGACTCTGTATGAGGACTGTCCAGTGTGGCACTAGTAAGTATTCAGAGTAAGAAACCTTTCACTGTGCAGGAGATGTCGCCTTACTAGACATGCTGGGGGGAAAAAAAAAAAAAAGGAGAACAGAGAAAAAAATGCTATTTTCTTCCCACAGAAGGGCAAATGACAGGGATGTGATATAAGATGTCTGAAACAGGGCTTAAAAATCAGAGCTAGAACTCATGAAATATAGGAAAAGGCATAATCCACTCATGCAGTCTTCCTCTGGGATCTCTATTCAACAGTAGGAGTGAAAGATAGTCAGTGCATTGCAGAATTTATCTCAGACTCTCCAACAAAGTAAAAGAGGTTGAATCTGAGATTTCTAAGACGTGTTCTACTGCCGCAGGAAAAGCACAGAAGAAACAGTCACACTTTGTTAATCCCTGGTCTTGCAGAGAGCACCAGCATCTTGATGGTAGAGGAAAAAATGTAGCTGTGAATAGGTGCAATACACAAAATTGGAACAATTAACTGCAGGGGCAGGATTTAATGGCTTTTTAAACTTTCCATCTCTCAGTCATAGGGAGGTTTTTCTAACATAAACCAGTGACAAATTGCTGGTGAGAACAGAGCCAAAGGAATGGTTCTGCTTCAACATCGGGAGTTAATCGACCCAACATAATCACACACTTTGGTTATATTTATCTAATATAATTCACTGAGAAAAATTCTTTAGTCAAAATAGCAGGTTTCCAGAGTCAGGCAGGGAGCCTGTTAAAGAAATTCCACGTTTTGAGGGGAAATATATCAAAAGGAAGTTTCACATTTCTCAAGCAAACGCTCTGAGCCCTGACATTATTCTCTCTGCTGTTCAATTCCACAAGCATCTGAAATAAGACAGTCTAGTTGCTGCTGAAGACTCCTAATGAAACCTGAAACTGAAGGAATATCCTACAAGAAAAAAGACTGGATACTCTGGTGTGAAAAACTGTCTTCACCTTGAGGGACAGCACAGAATCTGCCCCTTGCACGGCCTACTGCATATTTTCTGCTCCGCAGCAGATTTTGGTTCTGAATTGTGAAGTTTAGCAGTCTTCTGAACTCCAGCTACGTGGAAGTAAGGATATGAAAAAGTTCTAAAGATCAAATGTCTTAGTCAAGAAAGAGTGTCCTTCTGATACTTTACTGGTATGATAAGTTTATTTCCCCAAATGATCAGCTCTCATCATCTCTGCTTCCAGGGCAAATGTGCTGCTTCTGAGGGAACCTGATTTCAGCAGAATTATTGCAGGGGTTATAAGAAACTCCATGTGATAATTTACACTCTTATACTCAGGCATCTGAGCTAGCATGAATATCTCATCCTGCACTAGATGAATATGGGAGATTTTAGTCTCCCAAGAAAAGATGTACAACCCTTTTTCTGCCAGGCACTTTTTCAGATAAATTTATCTTCAAGAGCTACTATCAAAAGATATAAAACAGTGAAGGTTCTCGGGACACTACTAATTTAGGGGAGCAGTATTTATTCTGAGAGCATTTTTGATGGTTAGTTACTTCCGAGTATTTAGAACTTAAAAACAACTAGCCCCGTGAAGCTGGCTTGTCAAGGTCACTACTTCGTCAGTCCCACCGGTGTCAGTGGCTGAAAGGGCACAACCAAAGATAGAAATCTTCTCTGTGTTTTAACTCCTTTGGAAAAACTCAGCTTATAGCCAGCTTCAGAGATGGGATATAGGAGTCTTGGCCATTTCTATGTTCTTATGAATGATACGTTTCTGTTGAGGATGGCACAGAAGAACAGCCCTTCTGCCGGGCTTTCTGATCTGGAGCCACTTTCAAAGGGTATTTGACTGAAATCGAGATGTTTTCGCATAGGTATTAATTGAAAGTTTCCCTGAAATGTCTATCCTCCACCCTGAACCTAAGGAAGTGCATAAAATTTCAGACCAATTTCCTCTGCTGGAAAGGATTCACATCCAGAATAAATATGATCATTTACGTAGAGGCTTTTCTAGGAGCAAGGCGAGTAAAAGCTGAGTGGATGATTATTTCCAATGGTGGCTTAGATCTTGTACAAGACAGAATAACATAGTGAAAGGAATTTTGGAGAGATTAGGAGAGAGGCATTGCTAGAGGCTCCAAATGAAGACAAATGGAGTGGGGAAAAGTGCTATCTGGGAGACTGACAAGGATACCAGAGGGGATGGAAAACAAGAGAGCTGGCCAAATCAAGTTACAGAGAGAGTGTGCAACTGATGATCCAAGGACTTTCTAAAAGGTTGCCAAGGTCAGAGAGAGATGGAACAAAGGGTCCCAGGAAAGACCCCTCCAAAGTGCTGACAAGGAGAGAGAGAGGTTAGTAAGTAGAGACACTGCTGGGAGCCTTGCCTTGAACCCTGCAGTGAGGAATACAAATGGTGTCCAGGCTATTTGAAGAGATGCAAGAAAACTGTTCTGAGGGGAGAAGAGAATTGTGAAAAATGTTGCTCGGGATAAAAAAGAAGTTAGAAAAGAAGTGCTTTTGCCAGATGTGACCCTTGGCAAATTTGCATTTTAAAAAGATCTACTCAGAAGGTTTTATCTCTCCCAAACTCTTACCGAATGAGTTCTACAATGTCTCCTTGAAGTTCACATTTTTGTGCTTTTTGTGGCTCTATTCCCCAACACAGAGCTGAGCAGAGACTAGAGGATGGAGTGCAGAGACATAGTAATGGGGGCTTATCCCTCAGCCTCAGGTGGGGATTAATCACTCTGCCTGGCCCAGCTTGGTGCCAGTGGCAAATAAACACAGCGCATTGATTTGCGCTCAGAGGGACTGGTGGATTTAACACTAATCCCTCTTGATTTAAAATTCTTTACACTTTGGAGGTGGTGAGTGCATTTTGTCAAAACTGAGAAACACTCTGCAGACTGGAGAAAACACTGGGGCATCTCACAACAGCCAATCTCTCTTTAGCAAACACCTCCAGAGAGAAGGAAGTGTTTCCTTGGTGTTTCCCAGCATTCTTGCAAACATTGGTCCCATTCCACCTACTCGGATATCTCTGAGCTACTGTCCTTCCCTAATGTCCACGCTTCTGGAGGAAGACTCTCAGGAGGTCTTGCACAATTTCTGGGCAGTAACTAACCTAAGGGAACACCTTCATGTCCCTTGCAATAAGGTGCAAACTACCTCAAAAATAAATGCTGCCTTCAGTCAAAACAGAATGTTTTCTCCTCCTGTCCTCTCAGTTATCTTGTTAGGTTTATTGTTATGAAGGAACTGAATCACACGTTTTTTTGGCTTCTACTTTTGTGCTTGCTGTGATGCTCTTTGAGAGCTTGATGCATGAGTAAACATTTTGGGGCCAAGGAGCCTTGACTAAGGTTTGGTCTGTTGCCCTTTTTGGTTAAGGTGGAGACCTATGTGGTGTGCAAAGGGTTACCAGAGAGAGGTCTTCTGGCTCACACAACCTTCTCCCTCAGAAGTGCTGCAAAGGGTTAAATACATAATAAACCCAGTGGGGAAGGAGAAGAGAAGAGAAGGCTAGCCAAGCTGTTTCTTGTGCAGCAGTGCCAAACTGATTATTTATAGCATCCTGGACCAAAGGCTGCCATTTTCCCTTTTCTCACTCCCCGTGAGGTGAGAGGCATTTTCACTCTCCCCTGCTCCCTCTCTCATAATTTTGGCAGCTCTGCTCCTTGAACTTGACCAAACGCAGCCAACCTCAACACAGCTGTTTGATAAACAGAAACAGGGGCAGCAGGCTGGGCTTTGAAGAGGCTTTTGCAGAGCAATGACTGAACGTTTGAATAATGGTGCGCTTTTGGCTGAAGGCTCCTCTGATTTGGAAGGACATCAGGCAAAGCAAGAGTTTGTCAAATAATTAACAAAAATGGAGAGGAGAAAGATGCCAAGACAAACAGGGGCCTTTGAAATGGTGCTCTCTTCACGGCCTCTCTTCTAAACATTCAGTTATGCACATGCACAGGCACACATACTGAAGAAATTGCCTCATACACGTGTGTTTAAACAAGCTTGGTACCATGGAGAGACCTCAGAGGAAGCTCTTGACAGACCCAGGCAGAGAAGAAAACATGACTGGTGAGAAAAAATGGCTTTTTGCCCAGAAATCTGAACATTTTGCCCACCTTATTGCTACCACATTTTGATTCCCCATGCACAGCCTATGGATGGAAAATGAGGTAACACCACTGAAGGAAAAAAATGAACAAGAGGACAGTGAAAAAAAAACAAACAAACTGTGCTCTACTACCTCCAAACCCTTTGGAAATAGGAAATTCTGCTAAGAGGATTTGCTAGCCTGACTGTGAACGCACAGGTTCCCATCCTCTGATGTGGGGAGTGCTCAAGGAAAGGAAACTTCTTCTGGTGTGATGTGCTGGGGAGAGTAGGGCTGTATTTTTAAGATATTCCTTTCATGAACTGGGCTTTTGGGATTGAACTGGTATGTGAAGAAGGTTCATAAGGAAAGCCTGATGCTCAAAGATGGGTCAATACCTACATTCTGGAGCCTTTGGGACACCACTCAGAGTTCAGTTCTTATTTGCTAAATAGGTGTTTTGTTTTGGACTTGACCTTGGACATCTACTGGTAAGTGAATTTCAGCTCTGTTCATTTACACATCGTCCTTTAAAGGAAAAAAAGATCTGGTGAAACCCAAAGCTCACATTAAGCCATACTGTCCCAAAGAAAGCTTGTTCTTAAATAAGCAATGTTGTACATTGCCTGATTGTGTTTTCAGTGTCTCAGAATGTTGGTTTTCATTCTCCCCTTTACATCATATCCCACTGATCTGGGGCCCTCTACCAGAAGCTTTGCAAGGCTGTTTTTCCCCCTGTTCATCTGTAAATTTTTCATCACGGGGTGGGTGGAGGAATGAAGGAATGACAGACCATACTATGGTTACATTTTTTCCTCAGTTTCTAGCACATACAGGACTTCGAGATTTTACAAGCAGCTAGAACAATTGCCTTCTGTGAACTCAACAGGGGATTAATTTTGCACAGACTGTTTCTGAAGGCTTGCAAATAGTTCCTGACTTTCAGTGTCAGTGAGTGTGTCTGGCAATAGGTTAACAAGAGTGTTAAAGAGAAAAGGCTCGTCTTTCTTCACCAGGCTGACAGAGCATGGTCATTAGCAGTGCCTGCTCTCCACCTGATCAGCCCCAGTTTCTTCGAAGGCATTTACTTCTGTACTCACTCCTGGGCATGCCAAGTGTGTAGGACTCTGTCCATGATGCTAACAGTTTACTGGAGACCCCTCTGGGTTGTACTAAATGCTTCATTTGCTGAGGAAGCACAGGCACACGTTAATGCATAGCAGAACCTGGGATCATGCTAGGCTTCCATTTGCTTTAACCAATGATATTTAAACATGCGATTAGATCTCACAGATGTTTGGGATCCAGTAGGATTCTGGGAGTCTTGCTGCTGCACTGTTTGGACTGGCACGGGAAATGCAACCTCTGCCATCTGCACTGGTGGCATGGTGACAAGAAGGTTTTTTTGGGATATCACCTAAGAGAAAGACAAAGTTTTGCCCCCTCCTAGGCCTCAGCACTGGGTGTGGACACAGGCTGTGCTGACAGAAGGCAGCTTTTACTGGCACAACAGGTAGTGCAGACGAGGCCTAACACTGGCAGGAAAGATCAGAATTATTGCCAGCAACAGTGGTGGTTTTTTGGACACTCACCTCAAAGGAAGGGGACTGGAGACCAGCGACTTGCCAAGCAGCCCTCAGATGCTAACCACTTTCAACACCTCAAGGAATGAGCTGGATTTAGTCTGGCATTTTCTGAAGAAAAGCACTCCAAAACCCATTGCCTCCTCTCTTCACAACCCCATCAATAAACAATAATTGGAGGTGCAGCCCAGCATGAGGACTGAGCCTGTAACATGCAAGAAGGGGCGAGCGTTTCATGACATTTCCTATAGTGTCATGTCCTTGTATTGTCTCCATTAATTTCACAGAGGACTAGCAAAAAGGGTGTCTAAGTGCTTTCCTTCTCTTCCAGATTTATCCTGGGGGTAAATTGCTTTATCTGCAAGATCCTTGTCTATGAAAACCAGTGAAATGAATGTGTCATTTCCCTCTTCTCTCTCTCCCCAGTCAATCTACTCACTGTAGTCTGGCAAATGTCTTCTTATGCATTTGAAAAAACATTGGTGCAATTCTTACAGATTGCTTTTATAAGCAGTGTTCCCTTCCAGAGCTGGTGCCATACAGTGCAGAATTTTTGATGTGATTTCTTCTTTTCCTCAGTACAAGGAAAAATAGACTCCAGGCACCCACAGAGGTGTTGATCTGCTTTCTTTGCAGTCGACAAAAAAAAATCTTTCACAAAATTTCCATTCAAGGGGTGCAAGACTCAAATCAAATCCTAATGTTGAACCTGAAGGTGTTCCAGTGTGGCTTACAGCTAAATAAACAAGCCTGTTGAGAAATTTGGTTGAAGAGAGTGAACTCATGAGCAAAAGCATTGCCTGGAGCTCTTATCAATTACTTACTTCTGAAATTTGCTAGTCTTTGAGCCCTCTCAGCAGAGAAACAACAGACACCTAGAGTGTACTTCTCTAGGGAGATACGCTGGAGCATTTATAGAGGACTGCCAGCCCTAGAAGACAAGTGTAAAAAGCCTCACCTGTCTGTAAGCCATGAGGTGGATATGCGGTATTCAGCACTGCCAAGAGACAAGCACAAGCGTGGTACTCAGTTTACATACATTAACAAATAGAAAACAGAATCATAAAACCATGGAAACTTAATAAAGGAACTCAATTCTGTCCCCATGTGTGATCTAGTAGCTGAGAGGTAGAGAGAAGACCTCTGAGACTTTAACTGCCTTTCCCCCTGAAGCTATTTTGTAGTCAATGTGGTGCACCTTCTGTGAAGTCACCACTGATAACATAGCCTAAACCACACCTGTATTTGTGCCCCAGCAATTGACGAGAATGAATTCACCAGCTTCTGCGCAGCTCAGAAGCCTGCTAAGGACCACAGCAGGAATGCGCTACCTCCCTCTGTCTCAATGGCATGACAGGTTCATCTGAAGAGGACAGGCAACAGAATACTGCTACGTGCATGGGGAACATCCTGTGGGTAGGTAAGGGACACAAAAAGCTTATGTTTTCCGTTGTTCCGAGAGCCTTGAGGTCCGGGATAAAATCCTTCTGGCATTTCTCTGCCTCCGTGCAGATTACCTAAAGCTGCTCAGTGGTAAGGTATCCATCTGTACAGAAGTGGAAGAGCTTGCTGAATAGTGACTCATGGCTTTGGTCTCCTGCTGACAAACACATAACTCTGATTCCCTCTGCATGAAATGAAAGGAGGAAAGGGATTTACACTATGGCTACTTCTCTGATTGTATCAGTTAAATAACCTGTGTTTTCTCATGTCTAAACCATATTAATAAACTGTTTTTAGAGTAACCAAGACCAGGTAGCATCTTCTGACCCTCATTGACCTCTGTATGAATACCAGTTCCAAACATAGGCCCAAATCTCATGTAATGAACATGACCACAGTCTCCTGATGTCATTATTGGTTTGCACAGAGCACAGCACTGCAGCAATCCGGTTCTAACCAGTATGCATGTGATCTATATGCTCTATTTTTATTGCTTATCATTCCATAGCATTTTAAAAATGACCATGTGTGCATGAAACAAAAAACAGGTGAATAGTGACAGCAAGATATCCATCTCTTGCCCCAAAGACTCTGATAGATGTCTTTTTATAACCTTGATATACAGAAAACAAACAAACAAACAAACAAAAACTGAAAACAAAACAACAACAACAAAAACGCAAACAAAAACCTGTTAGAACCAACGGTTCCATTCACCTGGAGACGTGCTGCAATCCATTGAAATTCGTGGAGGAGATGATGAAACAACATGACCCAACTTTGGGCTCTATTTAGTCTAATGTCACTATTCAAACATGACCAGCGCTGCTGTCTGGCAGACAAAGCCTGAGGCGCTGGAGTCAGAAGGGGAGAGTTGCTCTCCTACTTCTGGTGACGGCTTGCTGCTGGATTCTGGAGAAGTCATGCTCCTCCATTTGGAAAGAAAAAGCAAAAGGACAGTAACAGCATGGGTATGAAGAGCCTGGAAAATGTAAAGTAAAAGGAACTGAGTGTAGCTGTTACACAGCAGTGTCGATGGAACCACTGTGGTAAGTTTGGATGGGCCAAAGCCCATGCGTGTGGGCATGGACATGGGGTGACTGCCAGGGGAGGAGATAGTTTGTGGCCTTAAATTGGGCCTGAGCTCTTGTCCACATGAGTCTGCACAAATGGGAACTGTAGATGATGCCTTAGACTACGGTCCATCCCATCAAGAGCTATTCCAAGTTTAGCCCTTCCTAAATCCAAGCGTGGGATTTCAAGCTTGAGCTGCAGCCAACAATACAATGAAGCTACAAGCTATAGGGCGCTTAATTGTATTCTCAAACCACTCTTCCTCCTGCGGTGTAGACCTAACCAGCTTAGAGACTGTTGTCTCAGAGCATCTGCAGGAGACTCCCTGGCACAGACAGGCTGAAGAAATTTCGAAACACAAGGTGTGTGTGTGGCAGGGGAGCGGCAGTGCAACCCTGGCCAGACTGGTGCTTCCTTCCTGCAAGGTGTCTGGCTGCAACGTGTGTTGGAGGCCCACCAGCCGGGCTGTTGGTGACCATTTGGTCCTTCTCAGAAGGATCTGTGCGTTGCATTTGTTGCACTGGTCCACTGTGGAGCAGCTGGCCTCAGAAAGAGCCGGCCTTAAGGCAGGGTTATCCAAGTGCCTGTTCAGTACAGCCAGCTCTTGGAGCAGAGGTTTCGTCGGAGAGCAACCCTGGCTAGAGAAGTTTATCTGATATTGCTTGCTCTGGATAACCACAGAACCTGGATTTCAGGGTGGTTGATGTGTTTACCATTACATTTGTTTTGTCTTGTGTTTTCTTACATGAATGACACTCAAAAGGTACCTCTTTCTCCTTTCTCTTAACTGCCTTTCCAGATTTACACCCTCCCAGCCCTACAGGCAGGCTGCCTACTCATGTTTAAAGGTACAGTATACAGAAACCAGAATTATAGCTGTGCAGCCCATGCACTCATGTCTGCAGGACAAACATGCATCAGTAGAGTACAGAAGGCAATGAACAACTTTTTTCCTTCCTTCCTTTTTTTTTTTTTTTTTTCTTTCAGGTACTATATGATGAAATGAAGTTATCTAAGAACCACAGGAAGCATTTATTTTAAGTAGAGGCTAATGCCATGAATGTTATTTGCATTACATGACAGCCCAATGAACCACAATATGAATAAGGAAAGAAAAAACTAGTGTAATGGAGTTTTCCTGCCCAGTAAATCTGTTGCTTTCCCTGGCTTCTTACCAATGTCAATTTGCATTTCTTTGCAGACCATTAGTGATGTCAATAGGTAACAGACAGCATCAATGAGGGTTCAGGATTGCATGAGGACTTGTGAGTAGAAGCTGACATTTTTGGGGGACAGGAGCTGGGGGGTTGCAAGAGAAGGGGAAAGGAGGTGTTGGTTTGGCTGATATCTTTCCCCTGGTATATAGCTGGTAATTTAAGCCCATCTAAGTGAACTCAGTTTTGATATCCTGGAAACAATGCTCTCTTTGTTCAGCTGCAAAAGAAAGACCATCTGGCAAAAGCAAAATATTCTAGCGTAAATATCCTGCTGGTTATCAGGCTGATAGAGAGAATCAGGCAGAGGATAACCTCTGTTTGAAATAGTCAGTATCCTGGCAAATATCAGCAGAAGTAACTAGAGTTCATCAGCCTGTACTTACAAGCGGACACAGTACGCCCTACCAAGACACAGAATGCTATCTTGCATTAAACTCTCAACCACCTGAGTACCTCAGGTGAAGTGTGATTTAGTGTCCTGCCGACCAGCTGCTCCACCCAGCTGAGAGTAGGCTGCTTTTCACTAGTGGGCAAAATCCCTTCTGCATAGTGTCAAGTTGGCATCCTTCCGGGATGCTGAGGATAGCCATCCCTCCTCATGCTGAGAGTCACAGACCCTCTCGCAGCATTTATGGCTGGGAGGCTCACTTGGTTTTGCTTCTCATGTGTAAGCTGCTGTCTCCCAGCAGTGGTCTAGGCATGCCATCAGCTAATTTGGTCATAAGCTCCTATTCTCATTCCCTAGGTTTTCCATGCAGGGTAGCTGATTATCTGCTCATACCTTGCTCCAACCTGTCTGCTCAGCCTATACGTGCAGAGGGTATTTGAAAAGATCCCAAGAGGCTGCTGTCTCTCTGTGGAGCATAGAGAAAATGAACCAAAAGCAGCCACCAACTCTACTGGCTCATCCACAGCAGGAGGGGATTTGGAAGGCCAAAAGGTTCCTTCATGACGGAATGTCAAAAAACAGATGATGAGTTGGCTCTGTACAGAATAGGCATGCAAGGAATTAAAAAATGACCCCTCAAAAAGATGCAGTGTTTCACAGAAGCAAGGACTCCTACAAAGAAAAGGCCACCCACAGAGAAACAGAAGTCATCATTTCCATTAGCCAGAGTACTAGCTGAGTCTCTAATGTTCAAATTGGATGACAATTTCTTCTGCATCCTAAATTACACAGAGGATGTAACTTCTGGAGGAACTGGATTTTGACATCCCCACCCCATTGCTCATCCCTTTCCTCCAGGCAAGGATGTCAGCAACAGGCACCACCCAATTCATGCGTTAAGGGTCATCCGACACAGGCAAGGTCCATAGCTGTGTGAACGTGGTTTCTCTGGTATGAAAGAAGAGGCCCATTTAAATTCAAGCCAGAGTCAACATGACTCATTGGCTAGTACATCCTTCACTGCAGGGCTCAGGAGGTCACTGCAGGTTCAAGTCTCACACTGGGACTTGGACTGGTGCTTCCCGCTGTGGGGAAGGGAAGGGAGGTGCTGCGCTTCTGGAGGCGCTTCCTATTGGAGGAGGGAACGATTTTAATCAGATATCCCTGCTGGCAACTATTCCAAAAGGGAATTAATTATACCATGGCAAATTCATCCCTTGTGGAGACTCCTTTATCTTCAGTGAGGCTGTCATGGGATTGATTCTGTTGGTATTTTGGAGGAGGCCTGTGTGCTATTTCTTTTTATTATTATTATTATTATT
>VXAV01003550.1:85607-95633 GCA_013399715.1 Alectura lathami
TTTTTGGGGTGACCTGGTCTTCTGGCTCATGTCCCCTCTGGCAGTCAAACAGGTTCCGGCAGCCAGAGGTGTGTGTGTTTGTATGAGCCCTTGCAGAATTACTGCACAAACTTCTGGCTGGATAAATCACCACTTCATTGCTTTTTAGATCTCTTTCTTTCACCTTTCTACTACGACTTGAGACAATAGAGAAAGGGGGCTTTCTCCACATTTCCCAGCCATGCAAACCCCTAACAGAGATGAAGTGATGAGACAGGCACTTCTGTGTGCCCCCTTCCTTGCACGGCTAGTTCTTTGCTGGTCTCCCATCAGCAGGTCTTTTTTAAGTTTCTCTCTCTGCAGAGAAATATACAAACCATCATCAGCTTTGGAAATGGTGCACCAATGTCTAAGGGCTCAGCAGAGGATAACAACAGAAAAAGGTAGATCTTTCCCTCCTGGCATTTCAAACATCTTGCTGGAGCTTGGTTAAATGATCTTTTGCAGGGTGGTGACAGCTGAGGAACACACAGAAAAGACAGGGTTATTCCACAGGCAGCTTCTGAAGGCTTAATTCCCTTTTTCATGATGAATCAGAAGGGAGCATTCATTCCTCATGATCAGCCCAACTGACAGTGCAATACAGCCACCTCTGGGGTGAAACACAGGACTTTGGAAAGAGAGGGAGGAGAGTCCTCATTTTGAAGAAAACCTAGTAGCAAATTTAAGAGAAGGTGGATGCCAGTGCAGTCTGAGCACAGCTGGGATACCTCTGCTCTGGGAAAGAGGCCTCTGTGGAGGTCTTTAATTCCAAAAAGTGTGCAGCACCTGGTCTAAGAGCACCATGTAAAATGAGAGAAAAGTGGAAGCTGTCAGAATCTTTCTTTGTGCAAATATTCTGAAGTATGAAACAGGCTTCTTTACAGACACAATATCTGGGTGTAGAGTAACCAGTAACAAGTAGCCAGCCTATAGCTTCATTTGCTTATCTCTCCTGAGTGACCTGTTTTGATCCCCTCTAAATGATCTGAGCAAGCTGCTTCCACCACCACTTTGTATTTTCTTCTTTCGTCTTTCTCAAGCAAACAGGAACTGCCATTCACCCTGGCTGCCAGTTACCCACAAATAACCTTGAATCTGTAGGCTGATCAAAATTGACAGAGGGTGAGAAGAAGTGTTGCATTCCTACTGGCATTGTGAAAGTAGGCAACTGGGACAGAGGGAAGAGTTACAGCAGGGAAAACACTATTTTTAAATGCCAGAAAATTCAGCCAAATGACATTATGCACCAGAGTCCACACTCAGTCAGTTCTGCTCTCCACAGGGCTGATTGTTTCTGAATTAGTTGCACAGCAGATTTGACCAGTTGTTGCTTGTCTCTTTCCTCATCTTCATCTGAAATATCACTGCTGTAGGATGAAGAGAAAGAATCACTTCAAGGGAGCAATCCAAGAGACTACCACTTTGGGAGAGAGACCTGTCTGGCAGCTCGTTTCAAGGGACAATGAAGTGGGTCGAGTCGTCAGCTCTGAGGTCATTTGAACAGGAAGGAGGAAAGATGTGTCAAGCCATTTGTTTTCACTAAGTTTATCAGCACATACAGATGATGCTGACTAGACAATTTTAAATTCTCCCTTCTAAATCATCAGACCTGAGGGTGCATGGGAAACCTGATGTTGTCAGTGCACAGGGAACCATTGGCAGACATTGGCAGACCCTGCTGTCCTGTCTGATTTGCCTCAGTATAGATAAAGGAGGACTTTCAGCGAGGCTTGCTCTGAAAGAGTTAATGTATTTTACAAGGAAAGCTGCCATCCCTCAAGGTCATTTTATCTCTTAGTTACATGAATTCTAGGAAAGCAAAGATTCCTTCCAAGTAAGTTGCTGGTTTATCCAAGTGATGCTGTTACAGAAATTGTTGTGCAAGATCCAGGTTTTTCCAGGGTATAGCGAGCATGTGTGGTGTTTAGATTTAGGCTGTGTGCTGCCAAGCTACTGACTGCCTTTTCTCTTCCCTTTTTCCTCCTCCCACCTTCTCTCCCCCAAATCACAAGCTTAAGAATAATTAATAAGAATAATAAATAAACAGATGAAAGTGGAAACATTCCCAAAACCTGTTATCACGCAAGCAGTTTCAGTCCAGACCATGCTAGTTTCACATCAAGCTTTGGAATTGTCAGTTCTCATTACTTGCCAGTGTTGAATGCGGAGGAGAGAATTTCGATCTCTGTTTTCCAGAATCAGACCCTCTGTTTAATGCGGTGGGGAAAGTTGAGATGAAATATAGGTCTCAGGGGACTCTCCCTGTGTGAAAGCTTATTACAGCTGTAACAAAACCTTCTAATTGGAACTGATTCTGTTACATGCATGATATTCTGGTCTTGGGTGCGGGGGGTAGGAGAAGGTGGGGAGGAGGATGATGAAAATAAGACAAAAGACTTTAAATGAAAATTAATGAGAACTGCATTCATTCCCCCTCCTCTTCACTGCTTCCATTTGCTGTTTACACAGAACATTTTCTCTTCTGCATTTTGCCAGGGGTCTTGTGAGATCTGTAGGAATTTTGCTGGGTCAGTCTGTTGAATGGTAGGTACCATATAACAAAGCACAATTTGCAAACTTGGATTCACCGACAGGAGTGGAAAACTGTTTAGTGGTGTTTGAAATATAGAATCCATATTACCATAGTAAGAGAGCCTAATGAGCTATCAAAAAACAATATTCAGTTACAGCTGAAGACAGGGAACTACTTAAAATATGTTGTGGTGTCCAGTAAAATAATAAAGTTGCAGACGGAATAAACCCAAAGGTGCAGTTCCTGTCCAAATAAAAGCATCACTGGGTCTGTGGTGGTGACATATATTGGCTTCACTAAAGCAACTGAGAAAACAGCTAGTGCCAATCTCTAACGTAAAGATGTACAAGTAATTTTCCTGGGGTTCAGCATCAATGAAGCTATAAAAATGTTGCAGAAGAAATGTGAGGAGAGAAAGAGGAAGGTAGAGAAAGGTGAAGCTCCTTGCTCAAGGTCAGGGATTCAGTCACTGTTCAGTGTTACCTCCACTGCACTGCCTCAGGCCATCAGTTTCTTGTTACTTGTGATGGTCTAACAGGATGATGTGCACCCGACAGATTACTTTAATAGCACTTGCAGTGCTATGGGTTAGCTGAAGCAGGATGGTCCACATATCAGAGGTAACATCTCCTTGGCTGGAATAGCAGGGAATGGGGCTGCATCATGCAGAGACTCTTGTTAAGATTTGGAGAAAAGACTTGTTGGCCAGACTCCTGGCTTATGAATACCTTCCTGCTCACAATTTGCTGGATGACGCTGGGCATAATGTTGCTTGCTAGAGGTAAAGTAACTACTCACTGGCTGTTCATTTTGAGCTGTGGATGTGGGGCACTGGGGGTATGGGGCTAGATTAAGAATGTGCTTTTCAGCTTCCATTTATACTGCACTAGGGGATTTTGCTGAGCCATTTCAGCTGGTGACAGAGATGTCTGAGAGAAAGATGTCTTTAGTACATGATCCAGGGTTTTCTTTTCACAAGCCAGTTGGCGTGTTTCCTCAGGAGAGCCTTGTCATCGTAGGACAAAGGTTGTCATAGACTTTGTCACTGTCAGATGCCTTTTTGGAAGGGGCTCGCATTCAAGTCTTGTGCCTAAGCCTTAGCAAATGAGAAATAAGCTATCAGGCTTAATACCCTGGGAGTAACAGTCTTCTCTCCCCTATTCATGGGATCTTCATCTGAACATCCAGAATGCCTCAGCAGAGCTTTTCTGGGGCAATTCTACCTCGCTACTCTCTCTTTGTTTATGGAAAAAAACATACCACAACATCAGTGATGTTAAGCTCAACAATGAAAAGATGCTTCTTGACTTTTAGGATTTGGATTCCCTACTTGTTGTTCTGTTGTTAAGTCTTTTGGGAATGGATCTTCTCTTGTTTCACATACGTCTATTGCCTGGCATGACTTCAGGGAACGATTAGGAAGTTCCCTTTCCAAGGGTTACTGTAACACAGCAAAAAGCACCTCATGTTCAAAAGCAATCCTGCAAGGGTGTTCCAGGGAGATTAGAAATCATCTGATCCTCCTTGCCACTCATGTCAAACGCTGTCTGCATGCTGAGGTTCGAAGGAAGGGATCTCATCTTCCCTCAGTTCTCCCATGAGCAGCACCCCCTTTTTTCCTCTCCCTGCCCGTAAGAAATATGGGTTAGTGGTGGTAAAATTATAAAGATGCATTTTAAAGTTGCTGTATGCAGTGAAATGAAATTCAGGTAATGAACACTTCCAGCCAAGCCAGAGCACTCTCCAAGGTATATTTTTGTCTCTACAGTGCCAGAGATTAACTGTGCATTTGTCTTAATGGTATCACCCTTTAGCGTTAATGGAAGCTATGCGTGTAAATCCCTGACCATCCAAATGAGAATACATTTTGAATGATCCCAATAAATCAAAGTAAATGGAAGACCCCTGCAGGCCAAATTCATCCCCAGAGCAGCTCCTGAGGCTTTTAGGACCTTTGTGCCAAGCAGGCACTGTAGTACAGAAAGGACAAGCACAGTAAATCATGTCACCTGCTTTATGATTTTAAGGTAGTCATGATGATGAAGCTCCTAGCTGAGATAGGGTAATTTGCCATTCAAAAATGACTTGGACAGGAAAAAACAACATTGAGCTTGTTCATTTGGGGATCTCTCTGGTAGGTGGAGAAATAGACTCAGTTTCTTTTTGAAGAAGTTTTCTTTATTGGTATTTTTATAGTTCTCTAATGCATGCTTTTTCTGTTCTATTTTCCTCTCAGGAAAGCAAGATTATGGCAAGATTATGACAATGAAAGTGTCAAAAAAAATGATGCCTCCTGGAGAAGGGAAAATAATTTCAGAATCTCAGATCTCCTTGGACTGATGAAATTTTGTGAAAATATGTCCATTTTAAAATTATTGAACTCTCAGCAACAACTCCAGTTCCCTTTTCCAAGAAATACAGGGAAGAGAGACATAAAAGGATAAAGAAACATAAGTGTTCCTGAGTCTGTAAAGTGAAACAAATATCATACAATATATTACATAAAGTCTTTTGTGTTTGATTTTGCCACTGTAGAATTAAAGTCAGACAAACCATTGTCCTTTTATAACTTGCAGATTTTTTTTTTTTTTAGCTGAGGTACAGTGTAACTTAAAGGACACTGATGGGAAAAGGAATAAGACTAAGACAAGAAAGGAGTTTCTTCCTAAAGATTCTGCAGCTATCCATGTGTAGAAACGACCTAGCATTATATTTCAGACATAATCATCAACTCTGCATTTCTTGAAAAATATATGAATTCCTATTGCCCACAGTTCCCCGGTAGAATTGCTTGAACAGAAAAATGAGAACTGGGAAATTAAATTGGCGTCCTGGTTTTCATTGTGAAATAGAGCAAAATGTAGAAAGAAAGACAGAGATCGCTGTTAGCTGAAAGGTGAAAATATCACTACTTAAGTTGTTTCATGTGGACACACAAAATTGAACAAATGACTCTGAAGTCCTCCATCAATCTGGTTGGTGCAGTGACCCCTTCCTATGTCACTTTAGCCTTGTTGGCTTCGAGGACTGCTGTCCATCTTCTAGGAGACAGTCAATGTTTACCATCAGCTTCCCCCTCCTGTGCAGGATACATCCAGCTTGGTGGCAGCATCCTTAAATAATTCTTAATTACAGCTTTGCAAGGAAGAAAGAGAAAAATCTGGCTCTGAAAGTCTCCATACAAGTATTTTGAGTCTGGTAGATCAGATATATTGCAGGCGATTAAGGGGTTCGAAAATCACCAGCCAAGTATCTGGTCATCTTCCACAAACCCAGTGTTTCTATACTGGATAAGTCTTCACTGGAAGAATGCATGAGGAAATGAGAAGCATGTAGAAGGAATCAGAAAAGTCATATTGATTTAATCTGGCATAACCTGCTGTACAGACTGCCTGTTCCTCCCCTGGATATTGATTAGAGATTTGCAGGCTGATGAAACACTTGCTTTTCTTGTATACATGCTTTCTGCCCCAGTTTTTGCTTTTGGTGGGTGTAAAAGGGGCCTGCAAATCAAGTTTCCAGTTTTAAATCTAGTATTCTATTGCCCTATCCCTCAGCATAACTCTAAAATTAATTCTTATTGACTGCTCTTCATAAAGACTGTGAACTTTTTCCACTCCTGGAGCTTCTCCATTCCTGTTTCTTCACAAACTTCTCTGAGCTTTGTGCCATGAAATCCAACTGTTTCATGCAGGAAGCTTTTATGCATTTCCTTATCTACCTAGGCAACTCTGGTCCATCAAGCAGTTCATGAATCCAGTAGGAATGTAAAGTTCTGTCAAAAGTGAAGGAAACTCTTCCTCTCTTATGATCCTTGTGTTAAATCCTTGTGTTACATCACCACAGAACTGGAACAAGCCATTGAGCTAAGACCTACAGCTAGAACACACCCACGCTGCAAATTGTTAAAATCTGACCTACAACACTGAGCTAAATAGAAGTTCCTCCCTCCAATATTTATTTCTAGAACTCAAAGTACTTTGCTAGTTTATAGCTGTTTCCACCCTCTTTCTCCACTCCCCGGGTGCAACCAAGATATGAAGCCCAAGAGCCAACAGCCAAAAAGGGCAGTCTTGTCCCATGTGACAATCAGGAAGCACTGTGTTTGTCCTGAGACTAAATTTCTGACCTGTTCTGCAGCAGTGAGAATAGGATCTCAGAAGTCAGCTGGGACTATGACAGCGACTTGCACCTAGACAGAAAGAAGCTGTGACAGAAACTAATCTAGGCAGGTGCTGTCAGTTTTCTGACATTGATTTCAGTGATATTGAACTTCTAAAAAACTTACACAAAACTTTTTTTTTTTTTTTTTTTTTTCTGAATTAACCAGGATCTCAGGAACAAAGACAAAAGAGTGAACAAACAGGTCTTTTTCATCTCCTCTGAAGAGGGCATGCAGCTAAAGAGCAACTCTTCCATCCTGCCCTCCCCCTTCAAGCTGGCAGCCCCACCTGTTACAAGCCAAGAGTAATCAGAGAGACGAACAGCACAAGCGGTATTTTTACAGGATGAACCCACCGGGTCAGCTGGAGGCCTGCTGTAACCCAATCTCGAGTTGTGACTGCAGACAGGCACTGTGCAAGGCTTGGGGGAGGAGGGTGGTGAAGGATGGGTGGAGGGAAAGCCGGGCAGTCCCAAGGGACGCCAAACTTAGCTTAGGAGACTTCTATTTCCCTTTGGTGCCCCTGGAAAATGAATAGTGGGGATTGTTGATGAAATGTGTGAGCCAAGGCCTGCTTAAGGGGGAGGATAAGGTGAAGTGGTGGGGCAGGGACAGGGGTGATGGGAACACCACTCGAATGAACAAAGAGTGCATGTGTACACAGGCACTCTGTGTCCAGTCCACAGGGGAAGGGGATAAAGCACAGATATGTTTCCTTTATTCACCTGCTTCTCTCTCTCCTACTCCTTTTGTGCATAGCAAAAAAGACGTGTAGGAGGGTCGTAGGAGACCCGTATCGCTTTGAACTTCTCCCCACTACTCCTCCTGGTACCGCCAGCTCTGGATCAGCCCACGTCTTCCAGGAAGCCTATTGTCTGAACATGACAGAGTTCCCCTGAACCCATGCTTCTCAAGCAGTTACAGACTCGCTGCTGAAGGGGCTGCCTGGGGAAGAAACACCTGCAAGGAGCCACAGCTGCGGTGGGAGCTGCTCTCCTAATGCTCTGTTTAGGATTACAGCACTCCAGAGCATCGCATTACCCCAGTGGCTGAACTGAAACCTGGTATTAATTCACATTAGCAAGGATCAGATTTAGTCTGTTGGGAGGGGGAGGACTGTTATTACTTTTTTCCAAAACTGCTGGAGCAAACTCCTAGGACTGGTCTTTCATTAATCTTGGCAGTGGCCAGAGAAGCTTCTTTGTTCCTCCACACCACAGGCCACTTACCCTGTCCCCCCTTGCATGAAAGCCGCTAAATACAGGCATTTGTATTCATGATGGGATTATGCCCTTATTTTTATTTTCAATGCACCAAAGTTAGTAACTTTTAAAGCAAATTTATGGATGTTGTAGAATTGCTTTGGATTGCGCTGCAACAGAACAGCGTCTGTCAATATTGGGAATACAACTATAGCGAGGTGGGGAATCACCTCTTGTCCATGCCCATGGTGGATTACCTTCAGGTAATCAGAAAAAAAATGAAAAAGAGTCCAAGCAGGAAGAGCACTGAAACTCTGGGACAGATTTTCTTAGGTAAGCAATGGAGTCTTCACTGCTGGATAATTTCAAGGATATCTGTTGGGTAAATCTGATCTTGTCTTTGGCAGGGACATGCTACATGTCCTTCAGTGTCCCATTAAACCCCTTTGCTAATGCAGCCATTTTGAGGGTGAAGCAGTGTTAGTTTTCTGACGTAAAAATTTCTGGTAGGATAATTTTCTTCCCTTTCCCTCCCCACACAACCTCCTCTTTTCTGGGTGTTAGTAAGGCTGTTTCCATCTGAGAAGTACAAGTATATTCCCCAGGCTTATCTGTTGCACCTACAGTGGTGTCTTTAGTTGTCCCTCTGCGGCCTCATGATGCCATCCTTGTGCTTTTCCAAGCTAAGGGCCATTCCACATACATATAATTGACCCCTGATTTCAGCTGGTGCCTCTTGAATCCCCTGGATCATCAATATCTGTAGCAACAACCACTGCTCAGTATAGTAGTGTTAAATATCACCTGAAAGCCCTTGTAGAACATTGGAATGGATATGAAAAAGGAAGTGAAAAAGTATTTGAACTGAAGCCTTTAGAGGCTGCAAATCCCAACCACGTTTGTTCATTTTATTTACAGTTTCAGAATTATCTTGAAATGTCATCAATATATGCTATGCTACAAGATTTGAAAACATGCATGTTTAGATAGAGAAGGATAGACTAGAGCAGTAGGGCCAGAGATGAGACACGAAGTCTGGTGCTGAATGCAATGCCAGCAGTGAAGAACAAGGAGTAACACTTCACCTAGTGACCCCTGCATGACATTTCCTTGTGCAGAGAAAAGAATACTTCTGCCGTTTGTTAGAATGTCAGCCCTGTGCATGGAAATCTTCTGCAGATCATCGAGATTTGTAAAGCCAGAAGAAGACATCTGAATATAGGATTTCACTTCCTGTACAACGACAGGCCATCAAATTTCAGCTTATTAGCTCTCTACAGAGCCAGAATATTTACTTCCAGAAATTCAGCCAGGAGATGAGAAATCAAGTGCTTTTTGTGGTTCTTTATCCCACTTAAGCTGGTGAGCCCTGTTTCCCTTTCCCCGTTGCCCTGGCGTGGACCCATGCCATCCTGATGAGAACTGTATGCACTGCAGGGGAAAGTCAGTCTTCATCGGTGTTGCTGGGATCCCAAGATCAAAGTACTGTAACAGTGACCATCCATCTTGTTTCATACGTGCCACATTGCCACTCTCAGATGGCAAACATTGCAGGCAGCTTCGTCATCAGTTCGTTTGGGATCATATTTACGGAGTTGGAATGGTGGACGGTCAGAGCCTGGCTCCCTCTGGAATCAATGGAGAAAAGTAGCTGCTGCCTGGATGTTAGTGCATCTGTGGCAGACAGTCTGGATATAGCTCTTGCTCTTTATTTCTCTGGTAGATCTTCTGAGCCATAGGCAGGTCTTCCACTGATGCTGTTTTCAGCATTGTTGCTTTCTCACTTTGTGTTCTGGCACCCAAAGTTACTGATGTCCATTTTAACTCCTCTTTGGGGTGGGGGGGTGGATTCCTACCTACCTTCAACATACACAGTTTTTTCTGAGGACTTTTGGGATTACACTGCTGTGTGTGCAAGCTGAAGGCAAGGCTCTGCCAAACTGATTTATCTCTTCAGTGTGTTATCGCTCTCTGGACTACATGACTTCATTCAGAGCAGAATCAATGGGCTCCTGATAGAGTCACACACAACGCAGCCCCTCAATGGCCACTCTGTCTGGGAAACTCCAGATATTTCTGATAAACCATGGAAGTAATTAGGTGACTCC
>VXAV01003550.1:96991-119354 GCA_013399715.1 Alectura lathami
TTTTGTTGCTTTTAAATTCAATGTCTACTATTAATTGTAAAGTCCCATTTCAAAACCTCTCTAAAAGTTTTGTTTTGAAAATGTCTGAGAAATCTTGAAAGATGTCAACACTGATAAGTTCCTTGGCCAAAAATATTCACCACACTCTGCCCATTTTAGTGAAATTTTTTAGTCCCACCCTAACACCAGCTTTTGGCATATTCACTATTATTATTATTAATAATAATAACAATAATATCATCACCCAGAAGGCCTGGGCACCAGTCCCAGATCTGCTATGACAAATCTTTTCAACTCTCTGGGCTTCTGTTTCACCTCCCACTCTTTGGCTCTCTTATCTAGTTAGATTTAAAGTCATAAGGTCAGGAGCTCTGATACACTGAGCCTCTTATGTACACACCGATGCTTGGATTACTGCTTCTGCTGTAGTAGCACGAGCAGTGGCTTTCCTGCTCCTCCATGCTCTCCCATCTGCCTGCACATTACTGAGAATCTGGAAATGTCTCTGCTTTCTAAGACAGATAGCTATGTAGCAGAAGAGGAAAAAAAAAAAAAAAAAGGAACAAAATCAAGTAGGAAAGGTTTTTGTTTGCCATCTGTATGCAGAGATTGCACTGTTGGTCTGGGAAATGCGTGAAACAAAACTGTGACTGTAAGCACTGCAGCGGATCTTTGCTCAGGTGTGATCAATTTCTTTGTAGAATAAGAGACCTGAAACTACATAACGTAAATTCAAAATACTGGTTGTAAGACCAGCAAGGATCTGAGGAATCTGAGTGCAAATTTGAGAAACAAAACTCAGAGAAGGGGAATAAAATGGAGCCTTTTTTTTTCCCTGCAGGCTGCTGGTTTGAGAGGCTTTGTTACACGACAGTGGGTGGAGGGAAAGACCACCTGCGCCTTTTCTGTCCTGTGTCTATCTCTATGCATCTCTAGAGAGTAGGTTGCAAGACGGAGATATATGGGAAAGGGAACCAGCATTATACAACACATTGAGCATTGAGCGGCATCAAAAGATACCTGACTGCCTCGTCTGTTCCTTCCATACTGTATGACTTCCTAGCAGCATGTTTGCAGAAGGAGTTTGGACCTGCTGCACAACACACTCTGGAGCAGGATGCCTTAGCAAGAACCTGCAGGAGGTTTTTGCAGAGCAGGAGGGTCTGGGTTTGACAGCAGGCAGCAGGCTGACCTGCCCTAGGTTTCAGGCCCTTATTTTTCCTGACTGTTCTTCTCAGAAAACAGGATTAAAAAGATATTATTTTGGTGCCAAGCCACGTGGAGGGTCCATTTCAATGGGTTGAGAGACTTATCCCAGCTGCCTGGAGTGGCGGCTTCTGAATCCTTCTTCCCATATTGCTTTGGAAGTGCTGGAGTCTTAAAATGAACAGAGCTCATTTACGGATCCTCGTGCTGGCTTTGCGGGGGAAGAGGGAGGGGGCCGCCTCTCCAGAAAGGTTGCTGTCCAAGAGGCTGGAAACGGAAGCAGGTTCACTGTGGTGTGAACAAAGGCCTCCAGGCACACCAGAGAGCATCTGCACACCAGCTGAGGGGAGTGCACCTGCTAAACAAGTGCAGCCGCGCTGCTCCCCTCTCTGCCCCTGCTTTCTGCAGACCCAAAACCTTGCTGTTCGTGCTTCCCTGTGTGGATGCTGCTGGATGCCAGTGCCAGCAGAGCACCTTGCAGGAGGAAAAGCAGCACTGGGGGCTCCAATGTTAGCGATGTGACAATGGAATCAGGAGCTGATTCTAGCACATTGTCAGCTTTCAGATATTTTCCCTGGTGAAGAGGTTTTAACTGAGCATTGGTTATAGCTTCTGCATCCATACTGAGTCCCAGACCTCAGTCCTACAGGATCATAGGGTGACCATCTCATCGTTGTTTCTCCTGAGTCTGGTCACCAGGCCTGGCATCAAGAGGGTGATTTTGAGCTGAAGAAAACTCTTTTGCAGATTCTGTGCTCAGAGTGACTGAAACTTGCTACTGGTTCATTTCAACTATATCCACCGAACCGTAACTCACTACTGCATACAAGTTCAGCAGGAACATTCCCAAAACCCCTGTAGAAGAAATTTACAGTTGCTCAACTCTCTGTTACTGGCGGCCACAACTGTGTGTGCTCCACATGTCTTTGTAATCACTTAATGACTCATTTCCTTAATCTCTCATTTCCTATAGCCTTATTACAAGCAATTCATAAACCCAGATCCATAGCTGTTCCCTGGCTGTAGTCAGGAAGCACTGAACTGACTCTGCATCTGGTTAGTTGGCTGAAGTACCCCTTCTATTCCCCTCTGAAACTTTCCACTGGACCCTGACTTTTGCTGCAGTGACACCTACTGATGAGGTAAGAGTGCATTAACTGCACGTTCCCCTGTTGCCAAACCTAGCCAGCAACCACTTCCTGGCTCTAACCAGATGTTTCTGCTCTTCTGGAGCAAATTTCGCACTACACTGGGAGAAATTTTGCACGGTCTTGACTTTAATGTGTCGGTGGCTAGCGGACCTGAACAGAGATCAGTGCAGGAGGAAATGGCTGTTCATGTCCAGGCTTCCCATTCAGCCCTGAGCGTCAACCAAATGATGGCTTTGGAAAGCAAACCTTGCAAGACCTTGTTCCCTGGGGGTTGTGTGGCATTGACATGGAAAACATCAGGAAGTTCAGGCAACATGCCTTTGCTTTCCTCTACAGGTTCCTTTCTGTGAAGAAACATTCACTGCCAGGAGAGTCATGCCCTTGATATCTCCTCATAATATCCTACCATGAATCGGAATATGTGGATTGATTGTAAAATCAGCCCGAGTCCTACTGCGAGATGCAACCAAACCCAGGACTATCTCCTTTAGTGAGAAGATTTTCCTCTCAAACCCTAACATTTTCCCTAAATAATTCTTTAAAAAATCTCATCTTAAGTCAAAGCCCTACGAAAATAACCTGTAGCACCTCCAGAAGAGATGGGATACGAACAGTTTTCCAGCAGTGTGAGAAGAGAGTAAAGGAAATAAGGGAGAAAATAAGGGCACCTCCCACAGCAGAACTTGGCTTTAGCCTGCCTTTTCATGATGGATAATGGCAGGAGGCTCTACGCTTAGGGGTTTGGGGAAAGCAGTTTGAAAAAGTCTTCTGCTTTTATGGAAATTCTATCATGACGGAAAGAAACATCAGCTACATTGACCCACAGAGTTTCCACAGAGCCCACAGACAAAGATGGCAAGATCCTTCACAGCTACCAGATTTGTCCAAAATAAATCAGAGCTGCCAGAGTTCAGGGGGAGAGAGAGATGTCCTTGGGATGGTGCATAGACAGTCAGATAGCCGAGCATCTTTCTAGTGTCCCATTTGTTAGAATAATGCAACAGGACAGACCATGTAACATGAAAACCTTATCTAACTCCCCCAACACATAACCTGACCTGGCACTACAAAGAGCTTCAGTGTTGCCAGCTGAGACACCACAGTGTTTGCACTGATATCTTGTGGTCCCCTGGTGCAGGAAGCCATGGCATTGCAACAGATTATCTGCGATTCCCAGTTTTTGCAGGCAGAAGAGGTCAGTGCCACAGCGCCTGCAGGGAATGTGACTTTCCAGCTGTCTCGCTCTCCACAGTACACTTTGACCTTTGTGCAATCTAATATCAAAGAACCAATTATTCTCAACGCTCATATATTTTCCTTTATAGACTCAATGGCACATGGTTGCTGGGAGCAAGACATCATGCTAATCAAGGCAATAATTCAAGGGGAGGCAGTGGGTGGCTGTCATGATCAGGAGCCCTGGGTTCTACTTCTGCCTCTCAGCCATGAATACAGACTCAGTCATGCCTTCTCCTTCCTTCTCTCTCCCCCTAGTCTTTGCCCTGTTCCTCCCCCAATGTTAGTTACACAGAAATCAGAGACACACCAGAGTTCATCACTTGTTATAGTTAAGTTTCCCTGTTACCCGTGGGTCTCTTTTTGATAGAGGCACTACTGTGCAGTGCTTATTTCTCTTTCCATTCCTCTCGATGTGGAATTCCCTCTGTCCTTGTAGCGGTGGCAACAGAAGCCACTGGAAAAGTGGCATTAGGAAAGGAACATTGCCTTGGTGGGATGGGGCAGAAAGGGGGAGGCTGCAGTTCCCCAGGACAGACCTGCACAACATCCCAGTGCTCTCTCAGCCTCCGCAGCCTGCTTTGACCTCACCAGCCACCACCACACACTGTGAGCTCGCAGCATCAGGACTAATGAAAGATCAAAGGCCCATTCAGGCAAGGATCCTGCCTCCAATAGCTGGCACAAGGAGCTGCCTATCATTTTTCCACTCATAAAGAGGAGTTAGCATGCAAGAAAATGCATTTAATGTCACTGAGTAGTGACATCCTTGTTCACTGGAGCCACCAAGATCCTGAAGCTAAGAAGAGAACACATTTCCCTGTTTTGCTAATATTGGCCCAACCCAGGAGTATCTGAAATAGAAATCCCAAGTTATATCTGAGGCCAAATGGATTAGAAGTTCATTTTCAAGTATCACAGAGACATACTCTCCAGGGCTAATATGGTACCTCAGCACAACCTCAAATAGGCTAAGAGCTGGCAAACCCAAGTTGTCAGCTCCTAGGAGGAGAATGTTTTACAGATATTTTACATGTTTTAACAGTGTTGACTGTTCTGTCACTAAGTCTCAGAGGCTTTTTCAGTGGCAAGTGTGGAGTGCTGAGTGAGTGTGCTGGAAATTCATTCATTCCCTGCAGACAGGTGGGGTTAATTCAGACTAGCACAAATCTAATGGGGGGTGGGGAAAAGAGAGTAAACACATGGAAGAAATAGACGTTTAAAGATTTACTGCACAGTTAAACCAGACAGGTAGGACTGTGCTCCAGTATCATTTGTTTTCAGATAATTGTTCCAGATTTCTTTGTTGCAGGCTAAAATAACCTACAAAGGACCTGCAAGCTTCAAATCCCACTTACACTGCATGAAGGTGGTGGGTGCTTTTTAAAAGAGCTCAGGGTTATTCAGTGTCACATCCTGGAGTGAAAATCAGCTCCAATTTAACCTTAATCACTACTGGCAATCAGGGAAGGGCTTAGTTCAGGCTACAAAAGTAAACATGGAAGAGACTGAAAGCACTCAAAGCTTCTCAAAGAGGAGAAGACTGGGTCAGGGATGGTTTTGGCTAAGGAAAAACATATTATTTCAGAAAAAAAAATAGATGAAATGCCCAGAATATGCTGTATTCACTCATGCATATATAGGCAGAATCTTACTTGTTCATAGCAAGATGCAAATGTTTCCATCTTACTCCTTGTAAGCAGAAGAGACAATTTCAACCCAAATAAGTTTGATTTTAGATGAACAAAAGTCAGTACTTTTCCTCCCAAAAAGAAGAGGTAAAATGTGAGAGCAGAAGAGAAGAGCACTAAAACTAAAAAGCCTGCTTGTTCCCTGCAACATTAGGGTCCTTAGAGATTTAGAGCTGCTGTACACAGTGAGTAAAAATATTACATACCAGTGCTAAAAAAAAAAAAAAAAAAAAAAGATGGAAAAAGAGGCTGGGGTGTCTTTTTTGCAACTGGAGCCCTACAGCAATAGAAAACATATGTTCTGCCTTCTTGATATATATGTGGTTTTCATCATGGAAAGAAGCTACTGGACAGACTGAGAAAGATGACTCCTAGTATTAAGAGGAAGGTGGAAGCTAAGCTCTGCCTAATCAAAACAATGAAATGGGTGTAGAGAATAGAAAGAGAGCGAATCTTTTCCTATTAGGACACACGTATCTGAGCAATCCTTCTGCAGGAGCTAATGGGCATGCTGTGGCTGTGCTGTTGCAGAGCCTATTGAGTAATCCAAAACTCCAGCCAGCAAAAGAAATGAGCTGCTGGTCCTGGCCCACACCACACCAGCTCTTTGGGTGCATGGCCTTTTTCCTTTGTGGTCTGATGGATCCCTGTGTGGCTCTGATCATAGAATCATAGAATCATAGAGCAGCTTGGGTTGGAAGGGCGTCAAAGACCATCTAGTTCCAACCCCCCTGCCGTGGACAGGGCTGCCAGCCACTAGCTCACTAGATCAAACTGCCCAGGAACCCATCCAGCCTGGCCTTGGACACAGCCAGGGATGGGGCAGCCACAGCTTCTCTGGGCAGCCTGTGCCAGCGCCTCACCACTCTCTCAGGGAAGAATTTCTTCCTGATGTCCAACATAAACCTCCCCTCTTCCAGTTTTAGCCCATTCCCTCTTCCCCTACCATTATCCACCTGTGTAAAAAGTCGGTCCCCCTCCTGCCTGTAAGCTCCTTTTAAGTATTGGAAGGCCGCAATGAGGTCTCCCCGGAGCCTTCTCTTCTCCAAGCTGAACAATCCCAACTCCCTCAACCTTTCCTCATAGGAGAGGTGCTCCAGCCCTCTGGTCATTTTGGTGGCCCTCCTCTGGACCCATGCCAACAACTTCCACATCCCTTCTGTACTGGGGGCCCCAGGCCTGGACACAGCACTCCAGGTGAGGCCTTACAAGGGCAGAGTAGAGGGGGACGATCACCTCCCTCTCCCTGCTGGCCACCCCTCTCTTGATGCAGCCCAGGATGCCATTGGCCTTCCTGGCTGCAAGAGCACACTGCTGGCTCATGGCCAGCTTTTCGTCCATCACAACGCCCAAGTCCTTCTCTGCTGGGCTGCTCTCAAGGAGTTCTTCTCCCAGTCTGTACACACACCTGGGATTGCCCCAACCCAAGTGCAACACCTTGCACTTGACGTTGTTGAACCTCATCAGGTTCTCTTGGGCTCACCTTTCAAGCCTGTCCATGTCCCTCTGGATGGCATCCCTTCCTTCGGGGGTATCAGCTGCACCACTCAGCTTGGTGTCATCAGCAAACTTGCTGAGGGTGCCCTCGATCCCACAGTCTAAGTCGTTGATAAAGATGTTGAAGAGCACTGGTCCCAAGACGGACCCCTGGGGGACACCGCTCGTGACCGGACTCCACCTGGACATAGAGCCATTGACCACAACCCTTTGGCTGCGACCCTCCAGCCAGTTCTTTATCCAGCCAACAGTCCACCCATCATACCCATATCTCTCCAGTTTAGAGATAAGGAGATGGTGCGGGACCGTGTCAAAGGCCTTGCACAAGTCCAGGCAGACGACATCCGTCACCCTCCCTTGGTCCATCGATGCCATCACTCCACCATAGAAGGCCACCAGGTTGGTCAGGCACGACCTGCCCTTGGTGAAGCTGTGCTGGCTGTCTTGGTTCACCTCCTCATCTCTCATGTGCCTTAGCATCTCCTCCAGGAGGATCCGCTCCATGATCTTTCCAGGCGCAGACGTGAGGCTCGCCAGCCTGTAGTTCCCTGGGTCTTCCTTTCTTCCTTTCTTAAAAATGGGAGTGATGTTTCCCTTTTTCCAGTCACCGGGGAAAAGTCTTCTCACCTGAGATCACTTCTCACCAGTCATGCCTTCACTGATGCTCTCCAGTCTACAAGTTTCTGATGTAAGTTGTGCATATTCTGGGGACTCCTGCATGTGTGAATGTCTTAGTACATGGCTTGAAAGGCCAGGAAAGTTGGCCCCATGTGATTTATATTGCAAGCCTTCAAAGCTTTTCTGTACCTTTGTCTTTCATTAATTGCATTGTTTTAATTGGTTTGCTTTTTTTGGAGGCCTAGGGGAGAAAGAAGCAAATGAAGTGCTTCCCATAGAAGCAACAAGTATCTCAAAGTTGTCCCATGGGATGGATCATTTACTTTATTCCCAGATATATAGACACAGAGAGCACATTGTGTCAGGTGCTGGGGACACCGTGGGGGCTGAGTCCTTCCTGAACAGCTCACCTCTGAAGAACTTGACTCCTGAACCTTCAGACCATGCAGGATGTTGAAAGGAGGGGGTGGGTGAGGGGGATGTGTGTCTTACTTTTTTTAAGAGGCAACTCCATAAATCCCCACAAATGAAGATCTTCCGTATGCTCTGTTTTACAAGATTCATTCACATACCACCCGGATGCCAAAAAAAAGGTTGAAAAGAACAGTAGAAAATGCAAAAGACAGCAGTTTGGGGCATAGACGTTCCAGAGTTGCATCCTATTGACCCATTTTTACCAGGTTCTTTGGCATAGTATGTGTATCAGGATCAGTGATAAAACATCCACAGAAGAAAAAAGATGTCCTAAAACCCAATTACAATTAAGCCTTTCTCCTGATGTATATAAAGCAGACTGTTACTGCCTTCTCCAGTTACCACAGATCTCCTCAGAAATCTATCATCCACCTAGCACTTGGAGTTCAGCGGGCGGCATCTATTATCAGGTGATTTCATCTTTTTTTATTATTATTATTATTATTATTATNAACAAGGGACAATATGCATATGGGTCTATAAACCACTCTGTTTATCATCTTCTTACCATGTAACAATAGACTGGATATCCTTTCAGGGATGAACCTGCACTGCAAGTCAAGTACTTTGTTCGCGTGTGCTAAATATTTAATTTTCCCAACCCTACATTCTCCGGATCTTGGAGAAAAGTGGGGAGAAAAAATAAAAATAAAAATAAAAACCTTCAAAATGTTCTCCCAGAAGAAGATTGATTACAATTGGAAATTGTCCAGCATTCTGGGGTTGGACTTGATGGTCCTTGTGTGTCCCCTCCAACTTGGCATATTCTATGATTCCAGTTCAGTACAAAACGGAAAGTTAAAGAAAACTTTAACTTCCTCCAAATAGCTGTATTTATGGTTAGGGGAAAACCAAACCAACATGGCCTTCCATGAGGTTTTGTTATCTTGGTTTTCTCATGGGAGCATTGCTGTGATAGACGAAAAATTATAGTTCCAGGAACTAGATCCATCTGTGAAAACGACAATATGCAGTAGGTGGTGGGAACAGCGGGGGAATGGGCTCCAGTGACCCAACAGCTCTTCTAGTCCTCACTTCTTTGTCCAAACCCAGCTAAGGAATTTCCTTACCTACTACATTAGTAGTCAGGGATATCATTCTATATGCATGAGGTGTATCAGGGGGTGGCATGGGACTTGTGCCTGGTGAAAGACATATTTCAAATCCTTTTGTAACTGGAGGGCCCATTATTTTGGAGTGATGCAGGTTCCGCATTTTTCTCAGCCCTTGGCCTCTGCCAACTACTATCAGTTGGGAAGAATCACCTCCCCCTCCCCACCAAAATGTTTTAAATTGCTCCAGTTGGCCTTAGCACACCAATCCATTCCAACAGTCAAAAACAGCTGTCAAGAAGTAATAGGATTTTTTTTTTTTTTCCCTTTTCCTGATCATTCCCAAGCCGAAGCTGACCTGATAACCTCAGAGACTGTCTTTTCAGGCTGGCTCCAGACCAAGAATGTCATTTCACAAAGAAGTGCTGAGATTTCAGAAACAAGGTTTTGCTGCAATGTGGAATGAAGCTGGGACATTTTAAACATGGTCAAGAGATGCCGAGTGCCCTCACTGTCTCCTGTCCCTTGCCAAATTCCCGAATTCCCCACCTTCCTACTGGAGAGCAGAGCCCTGACCCACAGTGTGGAAAACACAGGTTTGAATGGCTCCTGAGCGGGTTTCTAAAGTTTAAAGCCTCCAGTCTCAAATACTCATTGGATTGTGTTGTGGAGTGAATAAAATGTCTTATTTCTCGCACCCCAGGAAAAATTAGTGGCACGACAACAGCGCAGCGCAGTCTCTCTTTGGTAACAAGGGTGAGACAACCTGGGGAAGGGGCACCAGCGGGCTGTTCCCAAGGAAGTTATCAGATGCTATCTCTGGGCCTTAAAACTCATCTTATCTCTGTGCCACAGACTTCTGCCTCTTTAGCAGCATCTACCCTTTATGTGGCCTTTTTCAACTGAGGGGACAGAGCAGTGTAGCAGGAGCTGCCAGTGAACAGGGAGCATCAAGGCAAAATGACCCTAGTTTGCACACAGAAAACAGGTGAAACACAGCCAGAACCTGAGGCTGAAACTCCCCACTTCAAATAAGCGCTTGTCATCCCTTCTTTTCTGATGACAGCTGCCATTTTTTTTTTTCCTGTAATCAATGTATTTCCACAAGAGATCTCAGTTTTTATAACAACAACAAAGCTGTCACAATATCCCAAACAAAGTCTACTGTCAACCATGGCAAGGTGGTTCCATTATGTCCATGGAATTTGTTTTCATGCTGCTAGAAAATATCTGCCCTGATGATTAGTTAGCAACAAAGTCACTTGGGCTCTAGAGCAAATAACTGGACCGAGCTGCAGCTCAGCCTAACAATACAACAGACATTCATAAAGCAAATACCCTTCCAGAAAATCTGCAGGAAATACCCAGCTGTATTGCTCCAGGACCTGGATGTCCCTGTCAGCCCCATAGCACCTCCTGTTTCTTCCAGTCTTTGAGATGGTCCTCAAAACTTGCACCATTTTTTTTTTTTTGGCAGGAAATAAACTTGCAGCAGAGCACAGTGCAGCCTGTTTCTGTGTGAATTTATCCCCTTACGCTCTCTTCTCTTCTCCCTGGTGTCACAGGCACAAGGGAAAAGCAAAACACTGTGGATTACCAGCTTAATCAAACAGGCATGCTCCTGCCATTGCTGAGGGTTTCTGTGTTCTTCCAAGTATGGCGTGGCTGAAGAAGATCCTGGGGCTGCAAGAAAGCCAGGCACTAAAGGGCTTCCATATTTATCTGGGTACACAGCTGAGTGGCTTGCATATGTTCCCTGCTGCTGATCTGCACTCTATTAGCCTGCTTAGTGGATCTGCACAACAATAGCCAGCCTTGCGTGGTATCACCGCATTTCCAGACAAGTAAAAATGCAGCTAAAACTCTGAAGGTTTGTTTATAGCCTGAGTTTTCCCTCAGTGCATTTGTTTCTTTGTTTGTGTGCATGAGAATGCCTGTCAAGGGAGAAGGGAATGATTCCTTAAAAGAAATCTAGAAGTCTGTGGAATGATGTCTGCTGTCCTATCTGACAACAGCTCACCAGCCCCAATGGAGACAACCAGATCTACATGGCATGGTATATGTGTGGGGGTTATGAAAGAGGGAGAGGAAGGAGAAAAAGCATAATATTGTTCTTTAAGTGGCTCATTTCCTTCCTCTCAGATACCAAACAAAATTTTAATGATGAAACCTGCTAACAGCTGGGGTTAATTTGGAGGTTATTTTTATGGCAAGAGCTACAAGACAATAAAAGGCCAGCCCCAAATGTGGCTCAGTTCAAGCGTTTGTCCCAGCAGACCCTCTAAAATAGTTGTGATTCAACCTCCTCCATCCCCATTGCATCACCTCTGCCTGGTAGCTGTGCGTCACGGGGATGTGATCACACTCTATGCCTCTCCTCCAAAGGATGTGGAGACCTCTGTAGCTCCTTGCTCAGCAAATTGCAAAGAGTGGCTGGGGCCTGCAGGGTTCATCTGGGGACTCCCTGGAAATTATGTCAGTGCTTACATCCATATGCTACCAAATTTCGAAAACTTTTTTAGTTTGTTGCTGGCTGACCCCTCCTCATCGAGCATCTTCTTCCGTCTGCTGTGGAGGAAGATTTGTTGTCCCAAGGTTGCTCAAGGCTTGTGGGTGTTTCGGAGCCATTTGTTACTGTAGGATGCAAGGCTCCTGCTGTGTAACGGCACAACATGGGGCGCCCCCCGGAACTTTGAGAAGGGCTATGTTTTGTAGGTTTTGTTGTGTGAAGGTGTTTCCTTCACACGGACCTGAGTTTGGAGAGTTGATAGAGTTGGGTTGTTTGGTAAAGCATATTTTCCAACCCTGATGCTGGCTGTACCCACTTGGAGAACCCATGGTGGGGCATGGAGCGGAGCAGGAGTCCCACCAGCCATCAAGGGGGTCCCTCATGTGAGGAGCAGCCTTTGGCAGCAGGAAAGGAATGTGACAGACACAAGCTTAGCCTTCTGGCACTGTTTCGAGCTTAAATAACCACCATAGGTCATTAAACTAAAGCCATTGGCTCCGGTGATAGAGGAGGGCACCAGCTGAAGGGCAAAGAAAGCCTTCTTTCAAGAGCGAGAACCAGCGCCTCTTGCGACGCTGCCATATAAAATCACGCAGCACCTGTTGGATCTTTTCTCACTTAGCTCTCAAGGCGCAGGAACAGCTTGGCTCTATAAAAGCCCCGATGTGTTTGTTTTCATTCTGAAGAGCTAATCCAAACCCCTCTCTTCCCAAAGGACAGGGAAGGAGGGGCTGGAGGGGGCATTTTTATTTTTTCCTACTGGTGGGGAAACAGGTTGGAGCTGTTAAAATAATTGGCAGAAGTAGATTTCTGCAGATTTCTTTGGCTGCATTTTAAAACAGAGAGGTTTTCTTCTTCTTCTCTCTCTCCTTGATTTTTTTTTTTTTTTGGTCTTCTGATTTAGCTATAAAAATTGCCACTTATGACATTAGCAGTTGCAGAAGGCAGGAGTTTTCCTCATTAGAGTGGCTCTGCTCGTGGGCTCTGGTAATATCATCTGGTGGGAAGGACCTTGCCAAAAGGCCATTAAACCAGCTGAGGACTCACACGACAGTGTCAGGAGGTTGCTTTCTTGGTTACTTTGGTAACACACAAGCAAAAGCTTCCCTCTCTTTTCAGAACAGGGAAATGGGTTTAGTTTTAGATCCATCTCCTCTTGTGAATCAGTTTGCAAGCAAACAGCAGAGGGGGACACAGAGGGATGGGAAAAGGGCGACAGCCTTTATCTAGCCCATCTCCAAAGGCTGTGGCTTTCTGCATCGCTCAGCTTCTGTGTGCAATCCTGCCTGCCTCCTGAAATCCATCAGGGGCCAGCAGCATGCAAGCCTGCAGCTTTCCCAGTCCTCAGAGCACACATCACACAGGGCAGTCCCACATGCTGCCCACCTGAGGCAGTTAGGGATCAACACATCACCCAGATCAGACCCTTCCAGTGCTGAGCAGTCGGCCCCATTTAGGGACAAGATCTTCACGTGGTTTCTTCAGCATTTTGATTGACCTCTTTCTTTAATGTAAAAGACTTGAAAGGGTGCCTCAGTCCTCAACAAACTAGAAGCTGTGTTGCCAGAGGAGATAAGAAGCGTTGCCACATCATGTTTTCTCTCTCCTGGTAGACGTGCTCCTCTCAGATGATTTCATGCTCTGAGTTGATTGAGTCCTGCCTAAAACAGCAGCCTTACAGAATAATTCAGGAAAAAAAAAAAATAAAAGGAAAAGAGATGCAAGAGAAAGTCCTGCCCGACCACAGTGCCAGCCTCCTGAAACTCGTCTCAGTGAGCTGAACACGCCTTGCAAAGCTCAGGGCAAACACAAGTCTGGAAGCTGTAACACTACAGCTCCTACAGAGATGTGCCCTTGTCAGTTCTGCCTCATCAGGTTCTAATTTAGACTCTCACAGCCACAGGACATTGCTGGCCAAGACAAAATTGCTGGTCTTTTTGCTTTGCTTTTTACCACTGTGGAGTGCAACCTGGCCAGCCACACGGCTATATCTTGAACTGAAGGAGTCTTTCTGAGACAGGGACCTACATTTAACTCTGGGAGTTGAACAAGTCCAGATTTGGGGGAGACATGAGTGAAACAGCATGTTCCTTAGCCAGCCCTCCTCCTCCACAAGGCAACATGGGGAGACCAAGAGCTGCAGGTAATCAGAGCTGCAAAGCCCAGAAAGGATTCCACTTAGTTTCTTGCTTTGAAATTGTAGGAAATCTCATTGGGAAAACAACAACAACAACAAATAAAAACTGGCCTGAGAGTCCTCATTTAAAGAACAGCTAGATACTTGCTCATCATCACTAGAGGTAGCACAACATGTTCAGTGACTGTGTTTGGAGCTGGAGAACAACAAGCACATGAAGGACAGACACCTTGCAGTATAGCATAGCCCAAAAGAGTCAAACCTCTCCCTCCCAAACTGGCTCTAGGCAAAATCATATTACTCAATGTAAAACTGACTTAAGCTTTCATTCTGATGCTGCATCCAGCGTGGCCATTGTAAACCTCCAGTTTTTATGGTCCCTTCAAAATCGTTCTTCACAACACCTCCATAAGATTTCCCATCTAGTCAATCTGCTAACACCAGGTTCTGAATATCACAGAAAGAGGTCAGAAAGGCTGGAAAATCCTTTATTCCTTCCTCCATCAGCTCCTCCTACTCTCCCTTGAACTTTCTTCCTCTTTGGTAAGAAATGACAGAAGTCATTTTCGTGGCTTTATGGACAGACCTATATAAAACAGTGACTCAGGCTGCACTCAGTTACTGGCAGAAAAGTATCAGCTGCAAGTCACTTAAAAATGATGAAGTAAAATAAAAACAGCTAAACAGAAGAAAGAAAATGTATTTGTGTGTGTGTGTGTGTGTGTGTGTAAAGCCTTTCAGACATGTCAACGGTTTCTGTAATTTAATTTTAGATACGGACCACAAGAGTCTTTTGTCCCTCAGAGCCCAAAGAATGACTGGAGATTGAGTTTCTGTCTGTCCAGGACACATTTCTACCTACTTTCACAGTCAATCTGGTTTTAGATATATAAATGCATAAATAAGTGGGATACTCTGTGTGTGTGCATTAAGGTGCAATCTACCAGTACCTCAGCACCAAGTTCATATCTGCAAGCAGGATGGTCCATAAAGATCTCTGTTCTGAAAGCCTGGAGGACATCATTCTGATCATTGTCAAAAAAAAAAAAAAAATGCAATCATTTTGGTCACTTTAAGTTACAAGCCTCAAGAAAAAAAGAAAACTGGTAGTGATTTCAGATGTTTTTTTCTCCGCCCAGAAATTAAAACCAGTGCCTGGACTGGTGCCTTTGAATTTATTTATCTTTTTAAAATTAAAACAACCACTTAAAAAAAAAAAAAGCTGCAGCTACTGGCTTTTACTTTAGCTAAAAGTTTCTGGCAAGTGTAATGCCAGGATTTATTTTGTTTTAGTATGGGAACTTAGGGGCAAGTTGGTGTGAGAAACTTTCCCAAAGAATCTGTGTAAACCACACCAAAACCCCACAAACTCAACCAGTCTGGAGAGGTCCAGAAGCAAGAGGAAGGCACATCTGCAGGCAGGCTGGGGACACTGGCGGTTTTCAGCTGCCTGCCTGCAGCAGCGATGGGTTCTGTATCCCCTCAGGCAACAGCGGTTCGATTTAGGGCTGCTGGAGCCAACACAACAACTGGCCCTGGCAGTCTTTGGCTTCTTCCTGGGGGATCTGAAGGGAGCTTGAGGGACTGAGGCACTCCTGCATTGCGGGCAGACTGGGCACCTGATTCCTGCAGGCCAATGGGGAAATCCCAGCCAGCTCCGCTTGTTGCAGGCAAGTGTCCAAACCTGCAAGGCCAGAGGGCAAGCGAATCCTTGAAACTTTAGTGCAGACACAGGAGAAATCCCCACAGAGGATAAGTCTAGAACGTCTCTGCAGCCACCTGTGAACATGTCTCCAGAGGGAAGAGGACAAACTTGGGCAGATAGTTAAAAGCATCTTTAGTGGTATGAATTAGCAAGGAGTGGTGGCAGGGACAGAGAATACAACTAATACTTTTTTTTTTTTTTTTTTTTTTTTTTTTTGGGGGGNTTTCTGAGGGAGGATTCATAAAAGTGGGGCGTTCTCCTTGGAAGCCTACTTCCTGCATGCCTTTGGACAATGCACTACCTTCTGCTCTGAGCTCCTGTATCCTAGTCCAAGAACATTTTCTGCCAGCACTGGTGTCTTATGGAAAAGCCTTCCTTCAGGCTTGTGCAGGGTGTTGAGTGCCTCCACCTGCCCCCACAGAGAGTTTGAAGCCTAAACACCCCTGACATTGTTCCTGCAGGCACCATCACATGTCATTTCTCCTGTACTCTGGCTGGAGAGGAGAACATGGTCTTATCTGCTTGCGCTAATGCAAGACCCAGTTCATTGCCTTGTTCTGGGAGGTTGTGGTACCTCTACCCAAAGCCAAACCTCATCACTGGCTGCCATTTCTTTCTCCTCTCCCCCCTTTTTCCTCGTTCAACTTGTTTCCTGTTCTCAGACATTTGTAGCAAATGCATGTCTCTTGCTTTGTCCTGTAAACTCTGTGTGACCATGGGAACGGTTCCTGACCCAGCTGGCAGCCCGTGTGCTCTTCTCATTAAACTTTGGCTCTCGCCTCAGCTGGATCTTTAGGCAACATCCAGGTGAGCACAGCTGGGAAAGCACTTTCATACATCTCGAGGATGCATATGGCATCGCTTCCCAGCCAGCCATTCGCTGTGGGAAGCTTCGCCCTTTGTCTCTGCTATAAAGTACTGTCCCTCTCCCTGCTCTGCTGCCCCTCTGCAGATCAGTCCCATTTATACCACTGCCTCCCCAAATCCTTTTTTTTTGAGACACACACTTTGAGCAAAAACAGAGGAGGTCTGGTGCAGGGAAAGCCTGTGCTGAATTAGAGAACGCCAGTATTTTGTGAAGCCTGAGCTTCTTATTGAACCTGTCAGAGTATCTGAAATATTTTTGCCAGCCAGAACCAGTGGTGCATAGGACCCTGTTCCCGAATTTGTGCAGAAACCTTCAAAGAACTGTCACACGGCTCAAATGGCCACATGGATCCCATCTGTTTGTTAGTCCAGCCAGGTGATTAAGCGCTCCTGGGACATCTCCCAGCACCAGCTGGAAGCTTACAGCTTGAGCGGGAGAAGAGCTCCATCTGTGGTCAGCACCCAGCTCTTGTGCTTGCACCTACACGAACACCGGAGGAGGGCTGTGGTCACTGGTGCGGTGCAGAAACACCTGTGTGTCCCCTAGCCCACTACAGCAGCTGAGGGGATCAGCACCAGGTCACCTTGGAACCCAGCACTGTGTTCTAGAGGAACCATGGTCACCTGTGAGTTCTCCCAGGCCCCCCTGTCATCTCGACCCCTAAAGTACCTGGTGGAGGTGAGACATGGTGTCAAGAGTGCGAATCGCACAGGAACCGTTGTTTTCCGGCAAATCTTCCCTTAGAGACCCAGGAGAGAAGATGGGTTATCTGCCTGGGCCTCCAAGCATACTTGATGTGTCTAACCTAGAGCTGCAGTGAATACACACGCTAGAAGGTGACACTGAGACAATGGCTTTGACCTTTGCTGCTATCAAAGGGTGCTGACACTAGTCCAGGGAGAGCATCTGAAGCACAAGAGGGGCTAGAAGAGCCTTTTTTTTTTTTTTTTTTTTTTTTTTTCCCCACTGTATGAGATTTGCTGTAGAATAAACTCTCACGGCTGTCCCTGGGGAAGACTGAGTAGGGGATTGCAAAGCAAGCTGCTGTGTGCGTATGCACGCGCGGGCATGAACAGAGCAAATTGCAAAGTGTCGATTACATTTAGAGGAGCATGGTTTAAGGCCATTCTGGGGATTTCCCTGCTCTGAGAGAGAATTTAATTTCCCTCCACAGGGTGGGAAAATTCAGCAGGGGGTTACTAAGGACACTGAACTGAGCAGGTACAGCACAGAGGCAGGGTCTCCTGCCTGCAGTGGCTGTGTTGTGCCCAGCCATGCCAGGGTTTTTAGGCACACTGAGGGTGCTTATGTTTCTGACTTCTGTGGGTTTCACATCGGTGGATCTGGTCCTGACAGAACTGGGACCGGGACCATCTGCTTTCGGTGCAGCAACAGTCCTCAAATCTCATGCTAAGGAAGAAGAGAGTGGAAGAAGGTCATCTTTGTGGGTTAAGTTGGAAGCACAAGAGCTTTCCAGACAGGGCAGATGGCAAGGCCAAGCTTGCCAGACCTCTACCCGTTTCTAACAGAAGTGAAAATATGCTTTTCAAATCAGAAATCTTCCAGAGTTACAGTGAAAAAAAAAAAAAGCAGAAACAGAAAATATGCAAGGGGGGAGGGAAAAAGCATGTCCTAACTTCGTGGAAGATAATTTCTAGGAGAGGAGAGGAGAGGAGAGGAGAGGATGTCAGAACATGAAAAATCCCTGGCACCAGTTCTTACAGTCCAATTCACTGGGTGAGTTCTGAAAAGAATTTCACTTTGTTTGCAGAGTTAGGAGATAATTGGAGAGGCCTCGAAGTGAAGAGTGAGTCCCATTTTGTGCACTTTAGTGTGGCCTAAGACTGGAAGATCTCCATGCTGTACTCTGTCACTAGTGCCCTGTGTGACCATACGTAAAGAATTTAAATCACCTATGCCACAACTTTTGTTGACATAACAGGTGATAATTGGAATTTAAAAAAGCCTTTGGTTTATTAGCCAGGCTTAAATATCTACATTGAAAATATGTAGACTGGGATACATCTCAAACATTTCCAGTAAAGCATCATCAACAAAAAGCAGTGTGTTTTATTGGGAGGTCAAATATAAATACTTAATCCGGTCCAAAATAAGCCTTTTTGTTTAATTTTCAAGGTTTGGAAAAAGGTGGGGAGAAGAGAAAAGTATTATCTCTGTTTAAGAAAAGTTAAATTTAGATACATCTGTGTAGCATTTCAAAACAAAAACAGGAATAATTTTTGAGATGGCAGATTTTTTTTTTTTAACCTAGAAGATTCAACATGGGCAGTGTTAGCTGAATTTAATACGTGTTTTTCAAGGAATTTAATAAAGTATTATATATATTGGGAAGAATTTATCACTGCAAAATGTACAGTTGCTCCTAACCATGCAGGATTCTGGGGAAGGTAAATGCAGGCAGACCTATGAAATCCTCAGAAACTATGTGACAAGATGCCAGATAAGTGTCTCAGAAAGACACGATTTGATTGTCAGGGGCCTATTCTCACGGAAAATAAAAGGCTCCAGTTTCTGTACAATTATGTACAGACAAGACGTGTTTTCACTGCATGGCACCAAGCCTGGAGTATATTTTTTGCTCCTGATTTGCAAGGAAAACTTGGCATGAGGGTGACCCACACAGCAAGAAGCAGGCAGATTTAAGGCATGGAATATCCTCTCAAATTCATAAGATTTTAGTGTCAGCCATAACTGTTTTCACTTTGACCCATCTATGTAACACCCTCCACAGGGGCCCTCTGAGCTTAGATTGGGGTTTTTAGGTGTCACCACCCTGGATTTACAACAGAAAAACAATCCACCTTTGTGCCCTTTCACCTATACCAGGGATTTTGGAATAGCAGAGCTTTCATACCACCATGGTCTGCAGGACAAGGTGAGGTTGGGCTGGGAGGGGAGAGGATTCCCTGCTTCTGTGTGTGATTACAGCAGCTGTTGAGGTTTCTGCTTTGGGTGCTTTTTCGCATGCATTGTCTCCACTTCCTTCCTTCAAAGGCTGCAGGAGTAGGAAAATCGGAGATGCTCTTGCTTCTCAGCCCTGTTCAGGACGGGGGGAATTCAGAGAGGTGGGGACTGATTGTGTTTCTCAGCAGATCCTCCAAGACTATTCAACTGCAACAGTGATTCAGAGCAGCCACCGGCTTGGAGATTGTCAGAAATTGAGATTTTGAACCTCTGAACTTCTCTCCACATGTCCTCCCACCTCCTGCCTTCAACATCGAGTCTCTCAGAACTATTTTCCAGCAAAATTAGCCATATCACAATCAGTCCATGACCAATAGCACCTCAAGGCCCTAACGGCTCTTCTCCCTTGCAGACTGGTTCTTCAAGATGCGCAGCAGAGTGTTTGCACCACCAGCCTTCATATTTGTGGACCTTCGCTGGCAAGAGGCCCATTCACCATCTTTCATGAGCAGTAACATAACCATCACAGGGAATTCACATTGCTCATTTAAAGAGGAGGTTGGCAGTTAGTACCAGGAACAGCTGTGCCCCTTTCGAGACTTAATCGAGGTCTACAAACAAGCCAGAGGAAGAGACAACAGCCTTTGAGTAACAAGCTGACTGGCATTTTCCTTCTGTATTCCCAAGGAAGATCCTCCCCTCAGGAAATCTGTCAGGCACAGTTACTCAGAGCTGGAGATTTCATTTGAAACCATAAAATGGAAAAGCCACTTTTTTCAAGCATATCTCCAGGTGGTCTTTGCTTCTGAATGCTGTGTCACAGAGAGATGTGTCCTTAAAGAGTTAAAAACATCCAATCTGTCTCGCTGAGGACTTTTTTGTTTTGTTTTGTTTTTGTCCCAAAACATTGCTATTAGTAGCATGGTTCTGTCCTGGCATTTGGAGGTTTCAAGGACAGCATGAGAAGTTCGCTTGTGTTCGTTGAGGGTGACCATGGGTATGAAGTATCGCACACATAAGCACATATCTGTATGTATATATATACGTGTATGCATACATATATATACTGCAAATGTGATGGGCTGAAAATTCAGGCCCTCAATATTTATAACTTTGGCTCACGTCCCAAGCAAAGCAGCCCTATTGCAGAAGCTCTCTTTGTGGCAATGAGATCTACACACTCCATTTTAGTTCTAATCCTAGGCGAGCTGGCAGACACAAGGTTTTATGGGAAGCAGAACAACTAATCCGTGCTGAAGTGCAATGCAGAAAGTTTCCTAAGTATAGCATCCCCTCAAAAATATGAGGGCTCAAATTAACCCCCTAAATCCTCTTTATCAAAGTCAGCCAAGCCTGGGGATGGTAAATTGATTACATGGCCAACCCCAGCAGTCCAGGCTCTTAGAGCAGTTGGAGAACTTATGGGAAAGGGCTCTGAGGGAAGTGCAGAAAAAGGACAGAGCTAACAAAACTACTGACATGGAAATCTCCCAGAGCTCAAAGCTTGAGCATAGTTCTGCTGAATCCACAACATTCACACCAGAATTTGGGAAGACTTGGGTCTTGTGGAGAGATTCTGACTCAGTTTTGAGGAACAGAAAGATGAAGAAGCAGACCCTTGGGTTTTTCCTGAATGTGAATTGCTATGGCCCTGAACTGTTGTTTGCTGCCCCTTGGTATCATTACCTGGTGCAGTGTGTACTTTTTGGCCCATGATATTCCCACCCTCACTCTCCCATCCAAAACCATGGCTGTGTTCAGCTCCTGGGCTGCATTAAACAATCAAAGAGGGGTTTCATTCTGCTTTGTGAGTATTGGCTGAGGGCCAAGTGTAAAGCAGAGGTCTGGTTACAAACTTTCTTACAACACAGCAGTGTGGCCAGATCCAGGCTTTATGTTTGGACACATCTCTCCCAGTCAAGGAGACATTTCCAGTTGTTTGGATGCTGAGTCAGCAGAAGTGTTGGGAATTAGCAAGGGTTTTTTGTTTTTCTTCCCCTCCAAACTTTGAAATAGGCTCAAATTTTGTTGCAGCTTTGGCTAGTGGTTCACATGGCCTCCCAGCTGAGACCTCTAGCAGGAGATTGCCAACTGTACTGGGAGTTTTCTGTGACCCTCGCAATTGACCCAGAAAACAGGGCACTGAGATGATCATGCTCATTTCATATGAGATCCTGGAGGGACTTACAACCAAAGGTCTATCTTACCAAAGTGCAACTCACAGATTCAGAGCAATAAAAGCAGGGGGAGGAATTCAATACAAACATCTTACGTAGAGGAGCTCTTGGATTATCTTTCTCTTCTGAACAATCAGTAATTTGTAGGATTTTTTTTTTTTTTTTACTTTAATGAGTAATTCTGGGAGAATGAATATTATCTTGAGAAGAGGTTTCTGATAATGCAAACACAGATTTTGCCACACAAATTCAGCTTAATGAACCCTAAAGTAGGAACAGGTTCACCAGCTTTTCCCTTCCTAATGGCGACAGAAAGGAATACAATAGAGCTGGAATGTGAAAATTGAGTCTTTCACTACTGGTGTCTGTCACAGGAACTTCTGCTTCTATAGTACTGATTCAAAACTGATCCTGGGAGTAGCTGTGTACTGAGAAGTACACCTACCTACCTAGCTCATTTTCTAACTGGGAACCTCAGTGAAGTCTCAGATTAGTCCCAAACTTACCTACATGAAACTGTTGTTGTTTGAAAGCTAGGGAAAAGAAGCTTCAGGGAAATCAAGAATATCTCTAGGGGACTACAAACAACCACAAAAATAACTCAAACTAACAAAGTATAGCATGTAGAAAAGAGCTTTCTTGCACCATTTTACCAATGACTCAGACAAAAACCTTTCTAAAATTATCCCTGAGAGATGAGCACCTAAATGTGTAGGAAGACAGGTTGCAATTTCCTCCAAAATCAGATAACCAGATGAAAAAAAGGATAAAAGCATGGGTCCCTTCTATTTCCTTTTCTCCTTATTTTTTCTTCCCTTTCTTTTTCCACATGTGGGACTTTTCAAGAGAAAGTGGTGTCTCAAGCATTCTGGGAACAGAGTTGGGGCAAAATACATGGTGAAGAATTTCCCAGGTCTCTGGTGGGGCGGAAGTTCTGTGAACTGCAGCCCAAACAGGTTTCATGCATCCTCAGAAACCTGTAAATGTTTTCAAAGAATATTTACTAGCAACCTTTTCACTAACATTTGCCAAACTCATTTGAAAAGGGGAGCAATTTTTCTGTCAGAGGAGCAATTTCTAGCAAGGAAGCCACAAGACCCTTTCAGCTGCCATGAAA
>VXAV01003550.1:119775-136249 GCA_013399715.1 Alectura lathami
TCCATGTGGCTGTAAGTAGCATTTCAAGGTAAAAGCCCCCCACATAGGAAAGGGCAGGACAAGATGCCAGGACTGGAGCTGTATTGGGTTTTATTTATATCATTGTTGCTGGGAGATTTGTGAAAAGGCTGCAGATGCTCTTCTCATGGAAGAAAACAGGCCAAGTTTGAGCTGGATTTCAGAGGAGGTCTGGAGAAACCTTTCTGAGCCTTGTCTGCCCCGCACTCATTCTTCCATGTGGAATAACCCGTTACCAGTTCAGTTTGTCTGGGAGGGTAGGGTGTTTGAGAACTAACCTTTCAACCTCCAGTGCAGCAATGGCTACGATCATGACATACTCTGTGACTCACCTGCCTTCCATACCTTAAGTAGCTTCTCTGAAGGTGCCCACTAGCCTGATAAGACACCTAGTACCATATCAACAGGCTTCTAAGCATCTGCATATACTGGGACAAGTTTCAGTGTACTGGGACACAAGATCCCGTTCAGACCTGAAAGAATTGTGTTGGTACAGAAGAATAAGTAAGAGGTGTAATAAGAATCTGTCTTCACTTCATGAAGAGTTTGGCCTCTCTGTGTTTAGTGCTGGAATTAATAAGTATGTTCACGCAGTGCAAGAACAAGCAATTGTTTCCAGCAGTTTCCAGTAGGAGAAAGTGAGCAGTTGGAGAGATGCCTTCCCAGAAGCCGTAAAGAAAAGGGAGGAGAAAAGTGAAGGTCCTATGGTTAAATCAGTTTTCATGTTGCCTGAATTACAGTGGAGTCTTCAAAGAAAAAGAGGCCTTCCACCTAGAAAAAGTAACAGACCAGGAATAGAATCAGGTTTGGATTAAATTGTCAAAAGCAGCTGTGTGAGCTAGTAGCTTAAGGGTCAATGAAAAGGTAGGGTTCATCTGGGCAGAGTGAGCAGAGATGATTCCTCTCCTGAACAACACAAGGCAACTGCAGGGAGAGAGAATGGAAGACCTATGAACTCAGGTGTGACTCAGTCTGCTGAATGGAGCAGCTTTTGAAAATGGTTCTTGGGGTTCTTACAAATGCTTCAAAGTTACATCCCCAATCTTCGCAGGCACTGTAATATCTTACTCCCCCCCATTCCTACTTATTTCATGACTTCAAACAGAACATCTCTTCTATATCATAAAAATTCATCCGCTCTCAGGGCTGGGAGGAAGCAAAGTAAAGTTTTCCATACGTCTTTTGTGCTTCTGGGTAGGGGTGGCTTGACAACTGATGGTTTCTGGTATGCCTGTGGAGCAGGTGAAACAACAGCACTTTCTACACCATGAAGTCTTGTCTTTTAGCAGAGAGAAACTGGCAAGCATTGCTCAGGCACTTAACCCATCAGGCTTAAAATTCATCCCGCACTTTGAAGTGAGTCATCCAAGTGGGGAATGGAAATCTCCAAGGTACACAGGCCTTCTCCCTGCCCGTGTGGGATAGCTCACCGCAACATGTTCTTCAGAAAAAGGGCCAGTCCAGGGCTGTGTGACTCAAACAATCAGGTTTCCATCACCTCCCTTGGGAGACTAGTCCAACCTTAGGAAAGTTTTCCTCAAGCTGATTTTTCCTTTGCTCAGCCTCAACCCACTGCACTTAATTCTCTACATCTTGCGTTAGCCCCCCTCCACCCTGGACCTCCCTGAATGACTGATCCTTCTTCTTGGATGATCTTCAGATATTTGCACATCATTATTTTTCTCTACCGCTAAGTGGTCTTGTAGCCCATAGTAATGCTTTTGTGTCATAATGTTTTGGGTATGTGTTTATCTGGAGTAATTTTCTTGTCTTCTTTTTAAGAAAAAAAATGTTAAAAATGTAAATGGAAAGCAAAATCTACCAGATTCACTCACAAGCCAGGATGCCATCTGCCAAAGTGTCTTCCAGAGTGCTTTTATTTATGGCTGACTTTCAAAACTTTGCAAACAAAGCAGCATAATGGAAATGTTGGCACCACCTTATCTTTTTCTACACTAATGCAGAGCCATATGAACACACTAGGGATTCATGGGTGTCATACTTTGACCCTGTGGAAGCCCAGTCACTTCTGAGAGTGACTTCTCTCCACTCCTTGTAAACAAGCTTGGAAAACTTGCTTAGCCTGCAGTAACTCCCTTGTAGACATCTAAAACTAGGGTAGGAGGAAACCCTGAAGTGTGAGAGTTATGCTTTCATTATAGTCTGCAAAATGGGAAATTAACCACAATGCCTACTAAAGCCACAGAAGTAGCTGCATCAGATGGATTGGGTTACAGTTCTTTTACTCTTTCTCTCTATGGTGCTTTTAACCCAAGTCATTAATTCCCAAAAGGTATGGCATTACTGATAGAAGCACGCCATTCCTTCCTCTGGGGTGGCTCATGATGGCTATTCCACAACAAAATCTATGGCTGTGCAGAAGCTTTGAAGCACAATGCTACAGGCAAAGGTCTATGATTTTCAGACTGGTTGGGTGGATTACTTCTAAAAGGGGCATGAATGATGAATACAGTAACCTAGTTCATTGCTGCCACAAACAAACAAACAAACAAGCAAAAAGCCTTTCTCATGTGACATTTCTAATGGAGTCATTGCCTTTGTTGGAATGCCCATAAAAGAATCAAAGAATCATAGAATGGTTTGCATTGGAAGGGACCTTCAAGATCACCTAGTTCCAACTCCCTGCCATGGGCAGGGACACCTCCCACTAGACCAGGTTGCTCAGAGCCCCATCCAGCCTGGCCTTGAACACTGCCAGGGAGGGGGCATCCACAGCCTATCTGGGGAGCCTGTGCCAGTGTCTCAGCACCTCACAGTAAAGAATTTCTTCCTAATATCTAGCCTAAATCTCCCCTCTTCCAGTTTGTGGCCATTACCACTTCTTCTGTCGCTCCACGCCCTTCTAAAGAGTCCCACCCCAGCTCTCCTGTAGGCTCCCTGGAAGGCCGCTATCAGGTCCCACCCAGAGCCTTCTCTTCTCCAGACTGAACACCCCCAACTCTCTCAGCCTGCCTTCCTAGGGGAGGGGCTCCCCTATCCACAAACTGAAAGAGAAATCACTACCAGAGGAGGAGTGGTGAGGTGGCAGTGAAACAGAAACTGGTCGGGATTTAAGAATTAATGATGCTGACAGTTTAGAACTTAATTTTGCAGGAAATGTGTTTCTCTCCCTTTGCCTCCATTGGCTGCAGTAGCCATACCCAAATCTTACGGCTCCAGACCCCAACTGCTTAGAAGTTATCGCTTGCTGATGTTTTTTCCTGCAGCATATTTTATTCTTTCTAAACATCTGTTTCCACAGAAGGATGTGTTGAATAGACTGTGGTTATTCATTTACTCACATTTTGACATGACATTGCTGAGTGATTATATTAGCAAGGTTGATGAATTTTCTTCACAAAGAGAAGCCTCGTGGAACAACATGAAACAGGCATTGCTGCAATTTTACTGGAAAGAAAGAGGGAAAAAATTCAGACCCCAAAAAACAGTCAGCTCACGGCATGTATCCACCCAGCAACAGAAAGGCAGCCCAGAGATCTCTGAACAAGTACTAATTAAGGCAATAAGTTCACGGAGCAACAGGCAGTACCAAGGGGTCAGGCTGCCCTTTCTGAGACCAGCATGTCTGAATTCATTTTCCTGAAAGTTGTAAAACCCTGGTTTTCCTTTGGAATGGAGGTGGCTTGAGCACAGCACTGAATGATCACAAATGGGTTTCTTCTGTGCTCACACCACATAAAGGCAGAGGCTGTGAGACATGCAGTGAAACCTGTGTTCAGCTCCAGGTCTGGTAACTGATTTACTATGTGCAAAAAAACAGCTGTACAGAAGAAGAAACTAACAGTATGCGTTCAGTACCTCAGTCTCCTCCTGCATAGAGGCAAAGACAGTGACACGAGGCAAACTCCTGAAGACCTTGCACTATGAGGATCTTCCAGCCACAAGAAATCTGAATGGCTGTCCTGAATACCTTGTTTCATTGTATAATTGATTATTATTTGGAGTCTGCAGCCTTTCTGTGGCTTTGAAGCTCTGCATCTCTGGACATAGGCTTTCAGAACATTTTCCTACTCTTATGGTGAAGGTGCAGCAGAAATCTTTCTTAAACTAAGCCTCCTTTCTCTTTTTTCCTTTTCCTTTTCCTTTTTTCCTTTTCCTTTTCCTTTTCCTTTTCCTTTTCCTTTTCCTTTTCCTTTTCCTTTTCCTTTTCCTTTTCCTTTTCCTTTTCCTAGAAATTTAGAAAAGCTTTGTTTCTGCTGCTTTCATTGTCATTCCTTGCTCATGAAAGGGACTAGACTGATATTTCCAACAGCTTCATTTCATTTTAATAAGAGCAACTGCAGAGGCAGTCATTGGCTGATCCTCCAGGACTGGGCTCCAGCACTCATGCAGAGTCAGCAGGTGCCCATCCTCACCACAAACTCAGCTCTCCTTCTGAGCTGGCAAGCTGGGCTGGGACAGCCACATCAGTGCTATGTGTCATGGCACAAACAGGATCATCTCCCCTGCAGTCAACACCAGCAGTCTTTTAGGGGAGCACTGCTTTATGTTTGCTGAACAGTACTTCAAGTCCAGTTCCTGGAGGTCAGGTGGCTGTCCAGGGCCAAAATCTGAAATCCTGTGAAGCTAAAACTATATTGAAAGCTTGTCCCCAGTTCAGCCCAGGTCTCTAATTTTTTTTTCTGATTTGTCCTTCGGAGGGGGAGAGTAAATCTGCTCATTGGGAGAATTTCAGGCTAAAAACTATGGCTTGTGGGGGGCCAGAAGCTACACTAGATAACCTGCTGACTTTCAGAGGAGTGAACCACTTCCTCCCCAAAGCACCCCACTGACAATCTTTGTAGAGATTAACAGTGCAGACAGATGTGTCCTCTGCCAGCAGCTATGCTGATGAGAGAAAATCACCTCCCTTCTTACTTGTCACACCTCTCCTGCCAACACAACTTCTCCCATTGCATGATCCCTTATCCCTTTCACCACAACAAGCTGAATTTGTTAACTACTTGAATAATGACCTCTTGGCAAACTTGGGCCAATCAAATTGGCAACAATTTGGGGAAGATTCACACTAGCAGCTCTACTGTTAGGTTGCTCTGATAGAGAGCGTGTGTACACAGCTTGGACACATTTTCTTCTCCAAAGGGCTCATGTTCAAATAGTACGACGGACACAGTTCCTTGGAAAGTGCATCAGGGAAAAGTTGTTGTCTTGCTGATTGCTTTGTTTTTCCTTTCCCTTGGCTAAAACTAGAAAGCTTCACTGGATAGCAGTTGTTGCCATCCTCTCTTTTGGAGATTACTTGAATAGAAATGTTCCCCACAGAATAAATAATTCTAAAAAGATTTGAACTCTTTTGCCCACCTTTGAACAGTGGCTTCCTGAATTTTTTGAATTCCAGCAGCAGAAGATCCTCCAGGAGGAAGAGTTATCTAAGGCTGCAGAGCTGCAGCACAATCTGTGTGTTGAGTTGCTTTCTTTCTTGTGGAATGCCCTTCTTGTGGAAGAAATACTGAGCAGGAGGAGCTCTGTATGCATACAAAGGTGCCACATGCAGCCCCATGCTTTGTGCAGCTGTGACAGCAGGGAAACATATGAACCAGTGGGTAGTGCTCCTGGCAAAATGTAAACCACTAGTCTGTTTTTGACACAATGGTCTGTCCTGTTCCTTTATTCTGCGTGTCAGGAAGACCTGTGACTGGGACACTGGTTACACAGAGACCCAAACCGGGAGAGAAGCCATGGAACTGGTGGTGTCTTAGCCAGCAGGACCAAGGCTCGTGGGATCTATAAAAAGCAATTTCCTTCCCTCCCATTGTAGCACCGCAGTTCTTCGTCTGTCACATGCCTTGACAAAATGCTGTTCCATGTGTCAAAGTGGAACAATTGTTCTACACATATATTCATCTTCAAGGACAGTTTGAGCCACTTGAGGCTTCCCTGAGGCACTGGGGTAACAGCTAATATCTCACATAAGAGCTCCAGTGAGCAAACATAGCGCTGGGCAAGGCAATATACTCACGCCTCTTGGATGCATGTCAGGAGCTCACTGCTTGTGAGGCTTGGCTAAGGCTCCCAAGTTCTCTCCCAGGGAATTCATCAGTAGAGATAGGATCTCTCTCTTTTGTGCGTGCAAGTTTATATTTTGCTTTGGACCCAGCATCCATACTGATATCACATTTGATTTTTCACAAATCTACCCCCCCTAGGTGAATGGATGAACCAGAAGGAAGCTAATCACACCACTTACCTCCTTTTTCTTCTCAGCTGTCAATCACCTTTCTGCTTTTGTGACCCAGAGTTCAGTTGTCTCAAGGTTTATTTTTATTATAATTTCTGTGTTAATTAAATTTGGATTCCAGGCCTAACAAAAGCAAAAATGGTATTGCTGAGGCTGGAAAGCAGAATTTATATTGCTGTTATCTGAGTCCAGCCAGGGGGCAAGTGACACCAACAGGCCAAAAAAAGGGAGAGAGAGATGAAGAAAGAGAGAGATAGGAGTGGAGAGGGAAGGAAAACACAAGATCCCTATCAACTTGCAGTTTTCCTAGGTTGTCTGTTCCATTTTGGGGGAGGGGAGGATCTCTTTGTGCTCTGGCACTTTGCAAGCTGTTTTTTTTTTTTTTTTTTTTTTTTTTTTTATGTTTCCCCACATCTGTGTGTATCTTGCCATATACATGCCAGCATAGCAAGAGAAAAGCCATATGTTCACATCATCAGTTTACTGTTTCTTTACATGCCTGTGAACGTAACAGTGGGTGTGTGCGGCACAGAAAAGCAGTGGAGGACTATGACAGAACTACTCCTGCTGGGAACACCGTGGAAGCAGTTAAAGGTGCTGTGCATCGTTTAGACCCACTATGATATGTGTTCTGCACAGCCAGCACAAGGGTTAACTCCAGATGGCTGCCTTGCAAAAATGTGTGCTCACCCTTTCGGTTAGCTTGCCATGATGGATATGCAGATGGTCTGCATTTTCTTAGGTGCTGCCTAAGTCATAGCAAAAGAGAAACTCTTGTGCAAGAATCACCATACAGACTAAAGTGTGTTTGTTTTGGTTTGGTTTTGGGGAGGTGGGGAGAGGGGGGATTGGGGTGATGGGAGAATATAGCAGCCCTGAAATCATCAGCAAGTTGGCAGCTGAACAAAAGCTCCTAGCTGTATGTTCTGCCTTCTTAGAGCACAACCTTCTCTCTGAGCCTGTGAGACACAAACATGAGCTCAGGTCAGAGCAAGGCCAGGGACCCTCCTCCAGACCCCTCTCTCCTACCTGCAAGGTGCTGGCCCCTGGTTGTCACCAGCCAAGAACATCATGTGAGCGCTCCGTAATGTGCTCCAGCACAGTCAGCCAGCACTGCTCAAGCAGCTGATCCAGGTGGTATGAGCTAATCCAGATGACTTTAGCTTGAAGCAGAGCTGATTGCCAGTAGAGCTGCAGGAGAAGTAATCTTTGGCTGGAGGGCTTTGCCAAGCATCTGCAAGCTGTATGGCTTCAACTGACACAGCCACTTGTGGGCTGAACATCTGCTGGCAGCTATTTATAGAGGATAATTGGTACATTGGCATGGCCATGTGCCTGATTGAGTGTGACAGGGCTTCACTGGTGACACTGCTCTCTGAAACTGGGCTTGCCTTTCTTCTTCTTCCTTTCCTCTCCCCAGCCTTCATATTCAACTTGGCCATGAGAAACCCACTAGGTACCTGGGCAGAGCACAGAAGGGAGGAAAAGGAGAGGACTGCAAAGAGGTATTTCTCACCCTGTTCCCTCTTTCTCACTGTGGTTTGTGTGTACTCACAAGGTCTTGCATGCTACCAGCTGGGGTGAGGCCATGGGGAGAGAGTGCCTCAGATGGGCTTGATCATTGCAGCACAATTCCATGGGAAGCTTTGTGTTCAGGTGCAGACTGCTCCTCTTAGGTAATTGCTCAATCTCCAGCCAAGACCCTATCTGCAGGGAGCTGTAGTTTCAGTCCATAACACCTTGGCATTATTCTGCTCTCATGAGTCAAACCATTGAGCAAGTCAAAAGTGCAGAAACATGGAACGAATTATCTTTATAGATCAGCTTGTTCAATACCTCCAGCTTCCCTGAGTCTTTTCCTTGCGGAATGTTTCCCTTTCAAAATGATGAAGATTATTAGGCCTGTGGACAAGCCATGATAGCTCTCTTTAGAGAGGGCTGGGACTGATGAATGACTTTTCTATGTCTCCCTCCCCCCCTCCAAATTAATAATGCTATCCCATCACTTCCCTTCCCCAGATCTTTTTTCCAGCCTTTGCTTGATCTCAAAGAAATGTCTTTGCACTGGGGAAAAAAAAAAAAAAAAAAAAAAAAGACAATCCCTTTCTGAGAAGGCATCTGAAGAATAAGAATAGTAAAACATTATCTGTTACTAGCTAGTCCATCTAGGCACAATAATGACCACTGTTGGGATCCAAGCCCTTCACGAAGGGGTTAATCAACACGGTGTCTTGGGTCTTTGGAATATTTTAGAAGAAAATGTCCGTTCATACAAGAAGCAGACCGGATGGGAGCTGCTTGCTGGATGGTAACAGCACATGGCTCGCATAGCGCTAAGCTTGCATCACTCTTTCCGTTATAAATTCTGAGCCCGTTTGGGATCCGAAGTACCGGCTCAAGGATGAGCAATATTTATTTTCAAATATTGTGCAAAATACTTTGAGTCTTTTTCAATCCCAGGGTAATGTTTGAGGGAAGGGAGGATGAGGGGGCTGGGGCAAGGCATTCTGGATCCTTTTCTCTTTTGCAGACTGTCCAAACTGTTTTATGCCTGAAGTTCCAGACCAAAATGGGCTTAATTTTAAGCAAATATTTATTCTTTCTTCAGTCAGGAGGCTGAGGCAGAAATAAAAGCATCAGTGTTTGACCTCTAGCAAGCAAGTTCAGGCTGTGCAAAAAAATGCATGTGGTAGATGAACTAGACTCCAGAAAGAAGCAGAGAGAGAAAGATAGGGGAGCACTCTGTAGTGGCCTGCAGCTTAAATTAACAACAATATTATTTTGCAGGAGCTCTTAAAGGGCACCCTCAAATTGCACTTGGTCTTTACAGGGGTGCAGGAAATGACAGCTCCTCTTCCAAACCCAGCATCTAATTCTGGTGCTGTTTAACAGGATGTAGTTCAGAACGAGCCTCAGTTTCTCTAGCAGGTCAAGAAGCCAGTGGAATTAGGCAGCTGACAGGCTAAGGAAGAGCACAAAGGAAAGGGATTCCCAGCCTCCCAAACAATCTTGCTCTTGGGCTCACATGAGCAATCTTTAAGAGCAAATAATTACCCAACACTGCCCAGGTAAGGTGGCTCCATGCAGTGTGTTTCATAAAATGATTAACCACTTTTAATATAAATTTTAGAACTTTTGTTGTTTCTAAACATTGAAGTTTCTTTAGACCGACCACCTTCTGGGCAAATGGCTGCTGATGCTGACTCAGACTTGGAGTTTTGTTACTTATATTACTAAGCTGACTCTTAAAATGTCCCACTGCTTTGTGATTTGACCTTGTCATTCCACACAATTTTTTTCCCTGGAATACCTGGAGAAAAGCTGATTCTACCCACCATGGAAAATACAGCTTCTTTTGAAGCTGTTATGATTTCAAGATTTGCCATAGCTGATGGTGCTTACAGGATCAAACCTGTAAGATGATACTCACGTTCTTTTAAGTTGCCTTGGTCCTCTATTGTTTCTGAGGATCATTTTGAGTAGAGCAACAGGAGATACCCTTACACTTACAAAAATCCTCCACTACCTTCTATCTTTTTGCTATTGATTGCCCTACTCTGCATTTCCCAGGGAGAATGGGGAACTCTGAAGGCATTGGGGTCTGGTTCGAGCTCACAAGTCTTACCCTGGGATCCTGTGCTAGCTCTTCTTACAAGCATTATTGACATTCAACAGCAATAGCAAGGTTTTTCACTTGAGCAAAACTCTTCATTCACATTAGGCCCCAGACCTACACAAACTGTTCTGCTCTCTAACTCCATTCGCCTTTGGGGCCTTTCTACAGACTTGGAGATATTTGGATCACACCTACAAAGTCTTCCACTGGAGCCTGATGCAAGTCCATCAGTTCAGATTTCAGTCTCAGATGAGATATAATACCTCAGGCAGTGACCCACACACGGACAGCAACAGATCTCACAGTCAGCAGCTGGCCTGTGCTAATCATCAGTGTGTACTGACGCAGACCTCAGCATAAATCCCTTTGCTGTTTATAATACAGTGGTGGTGAAAACAAATGTATTGTCATTTGGGGAACTACTCTGCAGTTCCTGCCCTTGATTGTATGATTCATGTGATCTCAGAAAGAAATGTAAATTAAATATACCAAAATATAAATAAGATATAACTAACAACATAATATAGAGATGGTATTTATAGAGAAAGCCTCCATGGCATTAAGAGTACTCATGCACCCCTGCCTTCTTTTCCACAAGAGCAAACTGCTTACCTCTATTGTCTTGGCTAGCTTTCATTTACAACAAAGATGGCTTGATGACTTCCCAAGCCTCTTATCCATCTCCTTCTCATTTTGCTTACAAAACTACTCTCCCTTTCTACATTAAAAACTGTTGTGAAGCACTGGAGGCACAGAGCAGAGCCAGCAAATTTTTCAGCATGCTTTCTGTGATAACACATGTACTTTTTGCTCTGTTTGTACTACAGGAGCACTGACAAATAGACCCCCCCCCCCCCCTTTTTTTTTTTTTTTTTTGTAGAGAGTATGAGCTGGAGACAGTTACAGGAGGCAGCTGACACAAGACAGATCTGCAGAAAGGATGAAGCCACTGGAGTATTACTCCACGTTGCAGCCTGGGTTTAACCTCTGATCTCCCTACAGGTTTTCTTTCAGTTGCTATCTAAAGTTAGCATGCAGTAGTACTTGGCTTCACAGATGCTTCGTATTGGGTTTTCAGCTTGGATTAATAGTCCCAGTTTAACAGAACAGGTTTTCCCTCCTTGATTTGAGAAGCAAAGAATACACAACACTTCAGATTTTCTCCCTTTAGGAGATACTCTAGGACCAAAGAGTTAAAAAAAAAGTCCCTGGATTCAGGATATTTATCCTGGCAAGGAGAAGATGAATTTCTCTGTTTTATAACTTAGGAGCTGCTATCTGTCTTCATAAGGCAGAGAGCTAGTGCACACCAGAGTGCCCCAATACCACCTTCTCCTCACATAGGGTGTTAGAAGTGTAAGTTTTATTTATTTATTTATTTAGTTTGGAGGAAGATTGCTTTGTTTTTTAAGTGAAAGAATATTTTAGAAGAAAGTGGACTTGATTCTTTCCCTTTGAGATTCTGCTAGCTGAATTCCTATCCCTTTCTGAATGGTTTCTCCAAGTCCCACAGGGAAAGAACAATGTCCTCGGTGGGAAGCTTTCCTCTTACAATCCCTTCCCCAGACCATCTTCTCTTCCAAGCTGAGACACCAGCAGCGAAATTCTGGGGACAGAGTGTTCAACACTCGTGATTCTGGCTCCTTGTTTCTCTCCCCTGCAGGGGTTGGGAGAATAGGCTGCAACATCCAGCAACTAAAAAAGAAAAATAAACGTGGGATCGGTCTTAAGATGATCACATACTCTGTGTTACACATGCTACTGCCAGGATCTGCAAATATTTGTGTGATCAGGCTCCATGGGGTTTAGAGCAATAAGGACTGAGTCGCTCTCTCACAACCCCCCTCTTCCCTTCCTCTCTTCCACCCCTGCTGTTTCCCAGTCCTCCCAGGTTTTGGGATAAGACACACAGCATTTTATTATTTAGTCAAAACATGTGGGTGACCTTAGAGGTAGAAGTGTCTGGCCAAATGACATCCTAGCTTTTGCTCAAGCACACCCACCCCTGTTCCAGAGACCCTGTAGACTGTTTGGATTGCAGGTTTTATATATATGCATATATAATTATCTTATTTTCTCTCCAAATGCAATTAAAGTATTTTTATTTATTTATTTATTTATTTCCTTTCAAGATTTATGTCAATGAAGAGTCAAAGAGTGAGATGGAAACCTGTGTAGAGGAACCTCTGGCAAAACCTTTGAAAGCTGTGCATCTGTGTGAGAAGAGAAATGTCAGGAATAGTTAGCAAAAAATGAATAGCCCTGATCCAACCCTGTGATTCTTCTCCTGCCAAGTTCTCCAGTACTCACTGGATGATCCAGCAGAGCTTTGGCAAGGCTCTCTGCTAAAGCTTTCTTCCTCCTGTTTACCTGCTGTCCAGTTTCATCCGGAAACTTTGAGAGAGTTCAATAGGAAAAGGTCATTAAGACTTCAGGTAACTCTAGCAACAACAGGCTGGAGTCAAAACAAATCTAGGCCCACCACCACAACAAGGTGGTGTGGCTCCAGTCCAGGAGGGACCAGGGCAGGCAGGGGAGAAATCAGTGCGGTGAGCTTCCTCTGTGCTGCTCTGGTCCCTGTCTGCATGGGCGTGGAGCTATGTCTCCTTACAGCAGGACAGGGCCTGGCACTCAGGAGCAGCGGAGGGGCTCTCTTCCAGCTCTGCAAGGACTGCTTTCTCATCTCCCTGCCTGGTCCCAACTGCCATGCCCATGGCCATTGCAGGGAACCAAGAAGATTTGCCAGTGCATATCTTGCCTCATCTGTAATATCCCTTGGCCTTTTGCTCATCTTCTCCTGTCCCCTGAGCTACACCAGTCGCTCGCAGCTATCTAGACCCAACACAACCTGTGTACAGCTCAGCCTGCACACAGCTATCATTTCCCTGAAATTTCTTCCAGATCTGACAGCCAGCCTGCTGATTTGTTGATGCCACCTGAAAAAAAATACATTGTTTGGGATAGGAGATATATGTATATATACATTTTAGGTGAACTGAATTGCCCCAAGTCTTTACCAGTCAAATCTTTCTCTCCTCTTTCCCTCCAGGTTGCAAAAATATTATTCAAGGCACAGCCTTGTATCTTTGGAACAGGCCTAATGAGCTCCACATCCTACAGCAACTTTAAAACACACAGTATGAGAATGCGTTTGGCAGAGGAGAGCTTTCCGAGCTAGTCAGCAAAGACAGCAGATCTGGCGGCTGCAAGGTGCAGTCAGAAGGTGAACTAGAATATGAGCTGCACGTCTCTGACTTTTGGTGTGAGGATAATTAATTACTGCATTAGATTCACTAAACAGTTGGTGAAATCAAGGCAGGGAGTCGTCTTAAAAATTGAATGCTTGTTCAACCACAAAATTATAAGCATAAAAGTGGGAATTATTGAGTGAGGATTTCTGGACCATGAGAGGGAACAGAACAATTAGATCACCTTTTTTTTTTTTTTTTCTTCCACCTTGGCTGTAGATTGCATGGATCTTCTTAGGAAAAAGAAACAAAACCCTCAAAAAATGTAATTTTTAAAATCTCGGTTTCAAACTGCAAGCATAGGATATCTACGGTTTTCTGAAAGAGTAAGGTAGAGGGTACTGCAGGGCAACCCAGAAAACTCCTGTGTCATAAACAGATGAAGATGGAGGCTAAGGGAGTGAGAATGGATGGGAAAATTATTTTCTTTTTCAACATGTGTATAAATTGTTCAGCCAGGCTCATCTTTTCACTAGCATTCATTTCAGAAAATTTCTTATCTCCCAGTTCAATGGTATGCATCACATGCTATCAAACTAAAATAAATTAAAAGAATGCATAATAGTCTTGCAAGCTCCTTTCTCTATTAGAATTTCTTTTTTTTTTTTTTTTTTTTTTTTGTTTCACACGGTAACATGGTAAAGGATTTCCAAGGAGTGGAAATTAAATAATCGTTCTGTTCTCTCCAGCACTCAGATTATGTTCCTTATGCCATTCCCCAGGAGCCATACTTTCTGCAGTTTGGTTTGATATATTGCTAGTTATGCTTTGCAGTTCCCAACAAAACTTCTTTCCAAAGAGAGCAGACTTACGATCCATTCAACTATTCCAGTTCCTGCACGCCTGCTCTAATTTTGTGGTTTTGTACATGTGGATTCTAATGCAGTCTTCCAGGACTCGCAGCCTGTCAGGGTGCATGAGAGTCGGCACGATCTGACCTTGGGAGAGGAATGACTGTGTTGCCCAGATCCAGGGCAGGGATTAGATTTGCTCCACAATGAGAATTTGATTCCCCCGAGGTTCTGGGTAGCAATGACTGGGTGTCTTCAGGAGTCACTTTTATTGCTGCCTAGTTTCTTATCAGATAATTTGGTTGTACCTCCAGATTTCTGCAAAGAATAAGTTGAGGGTGTTCTCACTGTTATACTGAGAGTATCGGATAGATTGCACCACGATATCTCCAAGGCCCTCCCGCAGACAAGTAATGTGGACAGACTGCATATTTGACCTGAGGATCTCTCCTACACCTGAGTATAAACACAATCACCATGCCCTTGAAGATGTCCTTCAAGACGGCTCTTAGACAGACATGATCTGAGACATGCATCCCCTGAAGTGACATGTTGCGCTGCATTCATGCCATTGCAAGCAGAACATCCTCTAGGCTACGCTGTATTTCATAGCAAAACCCTGTACAAGTGCTTCAACATCTGAGCTGAAGGTTTGAACTAATAAGAAAGAGAGGGAAGGGAAGGGAAGGGAAGGGAAGGGAAGGCTCAGTTTGGTGACTGAAAGGAGGAACACTGTGTATGCTGTGGGTGTGAAAGTTTCTCTTTATGGCTGTGTTTCAGAACTACAAAAATTGTGGTACTTTTGTGGAGGAAACAGGTACATCTGAATCTACCTAGACACAGACAAGCAAGTGGGAAACAGGGAGAGAATCCAGTCTAGTCTACAAAGGAGTTCATGTGTCACCACCCTCCTAGGAGTATTTGGTTTCCTAGTTTTTATTGGAAGTTGTCTTCCAGACAAACAAAGCACTGAGCAGATTCAGTAATTACCCTGCGGAATTTCCTTTGTCACTATCCACACGTGTTTTCAACGTGATGTTGGTTTCTGGCTGGCCCTGGGTTTACTTTGATCCACCAGACCATCTCCTTCAGCTTGCACTAACCAAGAGCTTGGAACTTTCTTTAGTGGATAAGTCTGCAAGTTACTGGTGCAACAAAGGTTTTATTACTGGATGTTAGTGGTTCATTCTGTGAAATTCTAAGGGAGAGGAAATTCCAAACCAACTATGCAGCAGAGAAAAGGAGAAAAAATCATAAAAAAAAAAAAAACCTTGCAAATTAATAGCTCAGCTGACAGTTTTTTTTTTTTTTTTTTTTCCTCCACTCACATGGAGAGGACCCTACATGGCTAGAGGAAAAAATCCCACTAAAAAACCCTTGGTTTTGCCTACACAGCACAAACTGATTAAAGGCCTTCTGCTGGGTTGTTATCCTTTTATTAGCATGAATCTAATAATAATAATATCACCACAAGTATATTTACATTGCTGATGCCAGAGGGCCTCCAGGCAACTTAATAAAATGCAGCTCAAAGAGTGCTGATCATTAATAGGACAATGTGCTGAAATAAAACTGAGCGCAAGGGTGAACTACAAGCCAGGGATCCATCTCCAGTGCTGATAATAAGCCAGCTAAAATATCTGTCCTCTTTTAGCAGCAGCTTCAGAGCACTGTGTATGTTGAACACAATGGATGTGTTAGCTGCTGGCATCTGCAAAATAAACAGATCCATATATCCCGGTTTTAGGCTTCTGAAAACAAGATGCTAATCTGTCTTTGCTTAGAGTCCTCTGGCTCTGGAATTTATCATGAGGCCAAATCCACTAAAGGGCAGAGAGAAGACCAGATCTAAAGCTGTGGAAGACAACAGAGAGGCTTTCAAGGTTTCAGGGGGATTTTGATGAAACCCAGTTTTCTCTTGCCTTTCACTCTTACTCCAGCACAAAGACAAACCTTGGGCACAGGATGATTTTGAAGGCAATTCCAGTTCCTTAATGACACTGATGTTTCATCTGACAGCCCTGAAGAGTGAATGTCACCTTCTGTTTTTACCAGCAGACACAGGTACCACACTACTAGGCTCCATGTCATCCCTTCTTCAGTGCTCGCTCACTGCTGTTGGCACTTCATAACCCTCAAAGTATTCCTGCTCAGACAAGGAGGAATGGCTGCATAGACTAAATTCTCTGGTAGCATCTAGTCAACATCTGCCACCAGGAAAATGAAAGAATTGTCTCTGTCCTAATGATTTGAGCAGAATTTGCTGTATGCTGCTTTTCTGCTGTGCTCCTGGTGATCCATGTTGGTAATGCAACATGCTGTAGAGGTCTGCATCCAGAAGGAGAACATTCAGAGGTAAAGGAGGTGAGGAAGGCAGTCTACAATTTCAGAAATAATAAAAAAAAGTAGATGGGAGAGACGTGTAGAAACGTATACACCCACGGAGCTGAATGGAGAGGAGGGAAAAGGACATTGCACCCGTGGAGATTTGGTTCTCTCTTAACCTCCACCTGCTGTGGACTTTCCCAGCTTGTCCTCCATTTCCCCTTGCCTTTTGGATCCCATCCCTATTCTCTGTGGGAAAGCACTGGCAGCAGACAGC
>VXAV01003550.1:137895-154412 GCA_013399715.1 Alectura lathami
AAAGGCGCAGGAGGCCAGTTCTAGGGAAAGGTTACCCAAGTGCTTATGGGATCCAGGTCACAGCAAGGGACCCTGGTATCAGTGAGTTGCACTTCATATCATCCAGTAGATGTATGGAAGGAAGGAAAGATGCTATTTTTTTTTTTGTGCTTGGTGAGTTGTCTCCCTGCATTTCATACATGTGAAAAGTAGCTGAACTCCATTTACCCCTGTTTACTCTCCACCACACCCATCAGCTCTGGCTCTGATTTGCAGTTGGTATCTCAAAACTTTGGAGAACAAAAGTGAAGCCACAAAGTCCTCAGGGCAGGGACTTCAGCAGCTCCTGTGTCTGGGACACACAGGAGTAGGAGGAGGAGTAATGGAGGAGTATTGCCAGGTCACTGCTGAAAATCTTGAGCTGTGATTTGATTCAGTGGGAGATACTGTACACTGCTATTTTCCTCAGGGCCAGCCTGCTATTTATGACATGAGTTTCACTATTAATTCACAAGGAAGAGCATGAGTGTCAGGTATTTCTCATATCATCTAATCCATTGCTTATTTGGAAAGTGTGATAAATCATGCCTGTTATTCCTTACGAGTTACCCTCTGGTTTTGAAAACTGTGGCCATCCAGTTAGGAAGAGGCTGCAACATCCTTTAACTCCGGGCCAGGATTGTCAAACAGGCCAATCAACTGCCAGACACTACCAGGCATTGTCAGGTGACTGTCCATCAAAATCACACATCGAACGGAACACGAAACAACAGACAAGAGCAATCCAGCTCTCCCTCTCCTCCACAGCCCTCTTTCCTCCCATATCCTAACATCCCTTTTGGATAGACGACCTTTTGAAATTAAATGCAGTGATTCGGAAATAAAATTAATTTGTTCATAATATCATTAATTTCTCTCCTTGTAAAAAGTTCCCCCCCCTCACTGCAGAACAATTAGTACTGTAGTTTCACCTAGAAGGAAGCAACATCCAAACCAAGCCCTTTCTGTAACTACCGACCACTCTGAACTCATCAGCTCCCTCACCCACCTGCCTTTTTCTTCTTCCCTGTGGGAAGACTTTCCTATTAGCCAAAATGAAGATTTTTTCTTTCTTTTCATATGTCAGTGTAAGGAATTAAATGCAGCAGGGAGACTCTGCCATGTTAAAGGTCAGTTGCATAAGTTCTCTTAAACGGCAATTAAATGATTCTATGACAAACAGGATGCACTTGGAGTGCAGACATCAGCTCCGACCTTGGGACCTGGGAGAGTCTGGGAAAGAAAAAAAACGCTTTGGGAAAATAAACATAACACCCAAAACTGTAAAAGCAGATGAATCAGCAGGGAAACTCTATCATTTTCCCTACATCGCTAGGGAAATGCAAAATGTAGTAACACTTTAATTTCTTGCTCAAAGAAACAAACGGCCTGAAGATCAGCTGTTCATCCCACACAGTCAAGAACAACCTGCCGAATTACCCAGTGCCAGTCCTGTGAGTGGTCAGGCATTTCAGCAATCTGAGGGCAGAAAAGTCATATTAAGGCCATATCTGTTAAAAGGTACACAGCCCTGTGGAATGAGTCTACGAAAGAGGTGATGCATGAATACAGAGTAATATATGAATGAGAGAAGAAAGAGCAATACTTCCTGGGAGGCAGAGGACAGGAGAAGCTGTCCCAAAAATGATGTTCCTGGCCAGTAGCAGGACTAAAGGCTCTGAGAGGAGTGTTCAGACACATTTATGTTAGCCACATGAAAAGAACCTGTCTGAACCACATCCTCCTGCAGGATAGACCCATTACCCACTCACCCCATCCGACGGATTGCATGTATCTCAGCAGGAGACGAGTTAGTCTGGAGGGTTTAATGCTTAACACTTTTTTCCTGTGTAACTTTTTGCTGGGGCCTGAGACCTGTCAGCTCTGCTGGAGGCCCCTGGAGAAGGTGAAGGTCTTCAAGTAGAAAGGTCTACACTGGGCTGCAGGGTGGATTTATAAGGACCAGATGTCCTGGATATCTTGTATTTTCTGCCTGGGTAAAACAATCCAGAAGGCAAAGCAAATGGACGTGTAGAACCCAAAGATGGCTTCAGAGTAGGCATAAGGTGATTAGCTGCACAAATCTGGAAATTGTCAGCGAGCCAAATGTTTTTCTGACATCAAGATGCTGACCTGCTTTAAAAAGTTCACTGGGCACAATATGATGAGGAAAGGAAGGAAGCAATAAAAAGCACCATGAATGAGGATGGAACTAGCTTGCCAGATAGTTCCAGATCTTCAAGATCTGGAGTTGATTTCGGTGAGGAGAAACTTGAGTCAAAAAATGCTCTTGAGAGCCATTTTCCTGAGAATAGTTGTGAGATGTATAGGCTTGCTCAGATGAAGTGACTGGGAGCAGAAAGTGGGGAAATGCAATACAGTTTGGTCTATAAGCTTGGGATGAGAACAGGACAGAAAGGGGGAAAGGGTAAGGTATCTTCAGCTAAGCAAAAAAAGAGGAAAACTAAAAAATAAAGCAAATAGGTTCCAAGGTTCCTTGGTCTTTCAGCAGCAAAAGCAAAAATGGTATTCCTTATGGATAGTAAGTAAAATCCCAGTGACATGAGGATGACTCAACAGTCTGGGAAGTGCCAACAGCTTGGGCTGTAGCACATCACAGGGCACCAAGGAAACTCAGGGGTGAGAGAGGTAGGTCTGAAATTATAGAGGTAAAAAGGCAATCCAGGCCTGGACTTTCCCCTCACTATGTCTCCAAATTTTTACTTGCCAGCGAGAGGTGACCTTGGAAAATATGAAGAAAGGGATGGGGAAGCAAAATTCACTTGGCAACATCAAATTTCAGGGCTAGAAAAGAGAACTGAAGAGGATCCAGAGGCTGAGTTCCTGACCTCAAGGAGAATCCTGAGGGATATTTCAGCCACATTAATTCCAGCAGGCAGCGGGACATCCTGGCAGGAGATGCTGCAGGGAGGGAGAGGCTGAAACAGAGGGAACTGCTCTCATCTAAACTTGGCTGATTAATGCCTTAGGAACCAAGGGTCTGATCTCTGGTTTCGAAGTGCACAGTTATTCGCCAGTCTGTCCATGGCAACAGGTGAAAAATAGGCAGTAGGCAACAGCCTGTAGGGTCCTTCAATGAAAATTCAGACCTGCAGGTCAAGGACAAACTGGTGTAAAATCCCTTCTGTATTCGTTCCCCTCTGGTCCTCTTTTCTAGGTCCCAGCTTAAGAACAGAAGCAGGAATGCTAGAGAAAAGCTAGTTGTTGTCTTGTGTTTTTCACAAAGACATCACATTCCCAGTTTACTAGCAGAGCTAGGAGGCTCTGCATGCAAACCTCTCGGGACTGAGCAGAACCAAGCCAGCAGATGATCGTGATAATGTACCGCATCAGACGACACTTTGATCTCGACACCTGGCTCTGTGCTTGAGCCCTTTGGCTGACTGGAGCATCCTGGCAGCGGCAAGTATACAACTGAGGCCCTGCACCCTGGGGATCTCAGTCCACGGTCAAGATTCTGTAGCACAGGAGTTCAGATTTCATCCAGGATGAAAGATGTGAGGCCCCAGCAAGAACAAACACCACATTCACCTTTCTGTGGCACCATTCAACAAAACCACCCTCCAATAAATGTAAGGCTCGCGTTATTTTGGCTAGGGAGAAACAATGTCTATCTGCACTAGACAGATGCTTAAGAGCTGAAGAAGAGCACAGCATCCTACTGAAGCAGAAGAGAATGTGAGTTAGAAGGCTGTAAATCAGCAGAACTGGAACACAGCCAAGACACCGGCATTTACACCAGAGCTGCAATCAAACGTACTAGAGAATTTCCAAAGACCAGAGCTGGTCAGGAGCTCAGATTTATATCTATCAACCCACAGCAACCCTGAATACCAGGTGAGGGTGTTGGTTGACGGTTGATTCATGGAATAAAAATGCCACCTTTAGTTACACTGCCTATAGCAACCAGGCAGCGCTCGGTAGGTCTCCCACCCAAGCAGCAGTCCACCTTAGGCCTTGGACAGGATCAGAAGGATCAGGAGGCCTCTGAATCATGCTCTTGAGGTGGTGGTGTTCTTGATCCTAAACTGTGGGGAGAGGTAGCACTTTTTAACTAGAACATGCAAGCCAATTGGAAAAGAAAATTAAGCAAGTTTCAGGGATGTAAGTCTTCCTTCAGGTCTGAGATGGACTCATCAGCCTGTGGACTACTTACAGGTCCAGAACAGAAAACGGAAATCCTTGTTTCCGTTATTTTCTCTCCAGTAGTTTAACTGGAGATTGTTTTGGAACACTGTGTTGATATCATTCAAGCTTTAAGAACTGTCAGAGCCTAAGTTTCATGGTCCTAGGAAAGGAAGGATATAGGAGAGAGACTGTTCCTTTTGCTACAAGGCTATCACTAACAATTTTGTGCATACCTAAATGGTGTCCTTGGGCACATTAATTAATCACCTCTCCTTCATTAATGGATTTTTAACTGCCCAGAACCAGTGTCAGACAGAAAAGCTCACACTACAGATGGGAAACCAAGGTAAGAGACAAATTAGAATTTTCCAGGACTGCCTGGGGAAAAAAGAAAATAAAAAAAAAAAAGACAGAAAGAGAGAAAGGGAGACGGAAAGAAATAGAAAGACAACCACCCTAAGAAAAACCACTTGTATTAATTTTGGAGAACAGCTCCTCTTCATCTCAGTAGTTACTTCCCTGACGATAACACTCTCCTGTAAGACCTCACCCTGTGATATGCTGCAGTTTCTTCTAAGTCTATAGAATGGTGACAACGGCAGAACAAAAATACCTCTTTGCAACAGGGAGGAGGGCACTGTATTTACTGTATTTGCTGATATGCATCAAGAGAAAAAAAGTGCAGGGTGGGAAGAAAGAGAGAGAGGCAGCTTTGTTCTTGCAGCAGTTTGCTCAACAAAGCCCAGACTGTTTCAGTGATAGTAGATGCTGCATGTTTATTCTGAAAATTTATGGTTTAATTAATTTAGGGGTGAGATAGCGAACATGGTTCAGTGCCAGATCAGGTGAAATATGATCCTAGCATTTCAAGAATTCAAGCAGCTGAGGGGGGTTGACTGAATGGCACCTGAAATCTAATAAAAGCCAGCACAATGGGAAGCCCTGGTATCTTAAAGGAAGATCTTTGGAGATCTTAAATATGTCGAGCAGGGCAGTGGGGAGAAGGGGAGAAGGCTAAAGTGACACAGGGGTTCAGACTGCCATGCACCCTGATGAAAACGGGGCTCGTTTTCCCTGCCTGCAGTTCAACTGCAGACCTCATGCTCCAGAAAGAAACCTTGAAACAGCACAAACCCCATAGGGCAGGAAAGCCACCAAAACACTGACTTGTGGGGGAGGGGCTTAAGGGGGAAAAAGAAAAAGGAGATGATGTGAAGCTCCTTTTTTTTTTTTTGCTTTCCTGTGAGAGGAGGAATCACATTCAGTCATTGTGATATTCTCTTTTCTGCCAGGAAGGCTGGGCACACACCTCTGGCTCTTTTATTTAAAATATTTTTATATCTCCAAAGGCTAGATCTTCAGTCAGGGAATACAGGAACCTTAAGATTTAAGAAATACTCCACATAACGCAAGACTGATTCTCACATCCGCTGTGCAAGTTACACTGTATGTATATATATATATATAATATATATATATAATGTGTGAAGACGGCCATATTTCACAGCTGCAGTATTCCATGGCTTCCACAACTGTATCAGTGCATCTCTCTCAGTTTGCTCTGTTTCTTCTTCAGAACGAGGAAGTGATATTTTTCACCATTTATGAATGAGGAATAAGGTCACAGGACACAGAGGATTTGAACAGCAAAAACAAAGACTGCAGCCCACATCGTCTGCAGTGTAAATTACTGCTCTAGCCACTGCACAGCTCTTCCCCTGAGCAGGGGAGGAACCTGCAGTTACAGCACTGAAACAGCACTGACATCCCTGGGCTGGATCCCTGGCTATTGCAGCATGAATGCAGACAAGGCAAGAGCAGGGATTGAAATGCCTCTCCAGAAGCGCCCAGCTCACCAGAAGACAGAGCTCATGTCACAAACTGGGATTATCCATAGGATGTCCCTTTATGCTACAAGGGACTATATGGATCCCTCAGCTTCTCATTTCCCTTACACCCTGCTGTCTTTGCATCTGTGATGAGAAACAACTCCAGCTTGTCTCTTACAGAAGGAGGCACTGCAGCCAGGCATCCCAGGCTGATCCTACAGAGAATGCTGGTTTCTGTAGATGCAATGACCCTCTGAGATGCCTCAGCTTTAACTGGCAGTCTCAGAACAGGGACGTAAGAACTCAGTCTCTGGAGAGTCTGTTGTGTTACCAACAGCTTGTCCTAGCTAATGACCCGCAGTATTTGGCAGAGGAGAAAAAAAAAAGTAATAAAAAAAGTAAATAAAAAAATGTTTCCTTTCCCATCTCCTTGTGGATTTTCCCATAAGCTGGTTAGGTTACAGCTTCTGCTGCATCACACATGTACCTTTTCATTTTAGTGTCTGGTCCTGACCTTTGCTCACAGCATTCAGTCTCCCATGCACACCCTGCTTACTCTCCTTTTGTAATTTATGACACACACTGTACACCCATTTCCTTCTGCCCTTAACTCTCCTGCGTGTGTTCTTGTTATCTCAGCTGCTCGATAGATTTGCCACATTCTAGCTAGCTTCCAAGCCTGTTCTCATAACGGACTCTCTCCTGGACAATGTTCCACTATTTATGAGGGACTCAGCCCAATCTGTGAATTCACACAGCTTGCTATGACTTCTCAGACTTCTACAGCCTTCCCTCCTGAGTGAGGGGGAGTGAGATTTCCATTCCTGCTTGGCTTTAGGGGGCTGTAGGATTCACCCATTTTTTGAGGCTGCCAGGCAGATTTCAGTATTTACCCTCTCCAAACTGGGAAACCAGCACTGGACATGGCTCTTCCTCATAGGTTTGCTCTTCTATTGGAGGCAGGTGACAACAGGCTTTTGCTGGTTGATGCTTCTGTAAATGGGAACATTGTTGAAAATGTCTCCCAGTTCCTTCCTGATAAGGTTCTTCTCAGCCTGTGAATCTTTAGGAAGAATTTATTCCTCCTCCATTCTGGCTTTGTAGAAAATCATCACAGTGCTCCAATGATTGCTGCTGAATTTCAAACTCTCCTTTTGCCTGCAAAAGCCTGACTGCTTCCTTCCTTGTGGGAGAGACAGGGCACAAGGAGAGATGATTCGGAGAGCCTTTGGCTCCTGCTGAAGGGCTGGGGAGCAGGGGGAGATGCATCCAAGCAGGATGAAGGGGCACAAGGCTGCTAAGTGAGGACGGGTAATGCAAGGTGGTCAGATGATGGTTCCAAGAGGCTGGAAGCATCTCTTGCAGGGGAGAATCATTACCTGGGCAGCAGGGGGGCTGAAGAAGATAGATCCTGTGATGACACCTGGACTTGCCTTGTTTAGGAATGGAGAAGCTGGAAAAAATGGGATTCTGCAGGTGGATTACTGAGAATCCCAATTTCTATATTCTCCTGGTCTTATGACTTCTGGTCACACAACTATGTTGGTCTGAGACGTCTGCTGCCAAAATCCAGTTATGAGTCCTGTGTGTGATGCAAAGGATCTGATGAAGGAAACACAGCACTTGCTCTCCTGACTGCTAGCCTCAGGAATCCAAGACTGTGCTTCCTCCCCTGTGGTCTCCTGTCCTCTTTGCCCACAGACAAAGCCTCGTGTAACACATCTGCCTTTCTACAAGTGGCCAGGAAGAGATGAGGATGTGCGCAACGGTTGTGTAACTCTGTCCTTGTTTATCCAGATGGTTTTTCTGTGGCAGAAGTTATCTGAATGATGAATGCATTTTCCTTTTAGGACAGGATCCATTTCCTGGGATGTGTCACCTGGCTCTTTCTTCTCAGGTCATTTCTCTGAGCAGCTGTCTCACATTTCTGGTGTCTTTTGGTGTTCAGCTGAGGTTGACTTCATGCTTTGAGGTGCAGGGTGGGAGTGGGAGAGGAAGAGGAGGGTACTTCCAGAAGCAAATCAAGATGTAAATATCTGTCTGCACTTCAACTGTAGGTGTAACTGGAGCCTACAGAATGGTACCCAAGATAGCTTTGATGTTATTACCCTGTGTCCCTGTGTCCTTACATGAACAATGTCACAGTGCTACTGGCATTGGAACGATAGAGGACTGAATACCTGAGGTGGGTTGAGGAAGAACACGATAAAGACCTACCTGTTGTAACCCTGCTGAAATACACACATCCCCCCATCTTACTTCAAGCTTCTGGCCACTTTTCTCCTAATGAAGGTCACTGCTATTTGCCTTAAGTGCTCTAACAGTGCACTGTTGGCACATCTTCAACCTGACATCCATCATAACACCTAAGTAATTCTGGAGAATGCTGCTACATAGCCGGTTCCTTCCCAGATAGTACAATGCATGGTATTATTCTGTTCTATGGGTACTCCTCCTGTCTGAATGTTGTAAAGTTTCTGTTGGTCCAGGCTTCAATTTTTCAGGCTTCATCTTACACAAAAGTTAGGCTGATGGTTGGATGAGATGATCTTAGAGGCCTTTTCCAACCTTTATGATTCTATAATATCACCTGCAGATTTGATGGGGATTTATTCTCTGTCATCATCCAGGCCATTGATGAAAATATTACCACAGTACAGATCCCAGTGGTAATCCATTAGCTACATGCCACTGCTGGTGGACACCAAGCCAAGGAAGGCTACTGCTACCGAGCACTCCAGACAATTGTTTTAGCCATCCATCAGCTTGATCATCTAGCCCACACTCCCTCAGCTTCAGAACAAGAATGCTGTGGCAGATTGTATCCAAAGTCTTAATAAATTGAGGTGTATGACAGCCACTGCTCTCCTCTTATCCACATAGTCAGTAATTTCATCACAAAGGGCAATTGGGCTGGGTAAGCCTGGTTTGTGCTTTACCAAGCTGATCATTCCAGATTCTTAGAACAGGATTTATTAGATCTGATATCAGCTTTTGGCTTTCCATTAACACAGTTCTTAGAGGCAGCAAATTTAATCATTGACCCATTGCAAGGAGAGGGTCTGGAAGCCTCACCTCTTTTCTTCAGAAACATTTGTTTATTTGTGTCTCTATCCCATGTGGTTATCAAAGGAACAAAGACTTTTACATTTCTGAGGCATCTTCTGTTGTCTATGTAGAATTATTAAGCACCACTAAATGAAACCTTTCAAAATCCTGAGAGGTTATAGTCAAAGGTGCTCACTTCAATACTGTTAAAATGAGCCACTGTAACAAATTCAGGAATATAATTCCCTGACTTCCTAAAAACATTGAAAAGGTCACAGCATGTAAGAGAATGGGAATTGAATAAATCTCACTGACAGCAGCCTTTTCCGGTCCATTTCCTGGATGCATGTGATTGTCATGATTTCATTTCTGACTCTGACAGCAACATATGGTGAGTCATAGGAAAGAGGCAAACTTCTTCGTTCCCCACCTCTCTCCTGCACCAATGATTCAGGCCCCTGTGCGCTGAATGCTGGAGCTCTAGTTCTCAATCAGTTAAATCAAACTGATATCTTCACAATTCATTCAGTGGCTTTAAACACTGTGTAATTGCTGGAGAAGATTTCCTTATCTACTAGAAGCATGGCACAAATAGAAAGATATTTGAAAATCACCACATAGAAAGGGTCAACTCAAACCTACACATTGGAGGTATTTCGAAATAGAGAACATACTGTATGGCAACACCTACTTAAAAAGAGCATCACTTCCTTTCACTCTTAGAAGAATCTAGAAATGTATCTGTCAGCTGGGGTAATTATTTTGATTCTTGCCTTTATTTTAATCATTATTCTCTTCATAAATAAAATCACCAATAAATGATTACTGATAAAAATCCCACCACTGTTAGAATTACTGCTTGTGTTCCATTGCTGACAGCACAGGACACTGATTTCAATGGGCCTTCAAGCTCTGAAGTAATTTGGAAAAATCTGTTTCAGCTAGCATATTAACAATGGAATTTATGGGTGCCTTCGTATCTGCTGACTTGGAGGAGATTTCTTGCCTTTATGCAAATGTGAATTTGCCTGTATTTTCACTTGTTACAGTCAGCTTTATTCAGGGCAGGAAAATCTAATACTGACAGCACTTGCAACCTGAAAAACTTAGAGGCAGCCATACTGCAGACAAAGTTGTATTATCAAAAAGTAACTCTGCAAAAGCCATAGACTGAAGCTCTAAACCTTGTACTGCATGGGTAACCACCGTTCCTACTAAAGCCATATGGCAATAAAAAGGTTGTCCCACAAATTAGTTGTTAATTCCTCATCATAAACTTATCTTTTCTCTGTTTGGTTCTGGCACAGAGAGGGGAAGAAATGGATCCAGTATCTTCTAGCATTGCTAGGCAACACATAGTGCTGCGGGGGAGCCAGGTGGCTGCATTCAGGGGCTTGCTTCCAGATTAAAACCAGATATCTATCAAAAAATAACAGAGCCTGTACCTATGCAGCCTTTGGGAGATGTGCTCATGTTCCAGATCTGGTCTGCAGAGCCAAGTCCCTGGAACAAATTTCATCCATGATGTCTGTAGACCCTGAGTGCAGATGGGAACTGGTCATGCCAGCCCTGTACCCAAGTTTTCTTGCCCAAAGAGACAGCCGACTCGCTCCAGACCGGAGCCAAAGGAGCAGCCATCATGTGGGCAGTGCAGACAGTCAGCAAGTTCAGCTCTCATTTGAATTTCTAGTCTCATCCGCTCAAGAGATTACAGGCAAAGCCAAAATCTGCTGTGATACTCTTGCCAAGGGTGAAGGAAATCAACAGGCTGCAGGAAAGGCTTATGCATGGAGACATACCAAGTGTGCTTGGATGCAGGTTTCCCAAATTAAACAGGGGAAACAAACAGGTCTCTGTTGCAAGCCTGAGAGTTGTTTGCAACATGCTTCTCCCCGCGCTTGTCAGATTGCCCTGGCTGCCTGGAACCGCACCACCTGCAGAGGGACAGCAGTCCTTCAGCCTTCTTCTTCCTCTCCTTGGGGAAGGCAGAGCCATAGATGTATCCTACTTTGGGCTGGGTCCATAACTGCCACTTGTCCCAGTGCTGCAGCAAGGACAGATCTTGCAGCCTGTCCCTAACACGTTCAGCTGACTAGAAATGAAGTTGGCCCTCCTGGTGCAAGCAGAACTGCAGAGGTGGTGGTGGTGATGAGAAACTAGAGCTTCCTTCTGTCTATGGACTCCTAGCAAATGCAAATGTTTTCTACCACAGGATAAAGCCAACCACTACATGCAGGTAGGCGTGCAAAAACAATTAATTTTGCCATTTACATCAGTCACAGAACAGAGGCAGTCAGTGAACTCCTCCCAAATGTTAAGAACTTGGGTGTGAGGGGGGAAACTGCAACAAGATTTGATTCATGTTGAACAATTCTAGCAAAAAAAACAAACAAACAAAAAAAACTGAACAAACAACAACAAAATAAGCCAAACAAATAGAGAGGAAGAGGAAGAAGCTACTTCTTTTTTGCAGCTTCCCACTCAGAAGAGATGTTGGCATCTTAAAATTGGCAATGTTTCAGTGTCCCCTTAAAAGGCTGCATTCTCCTTCTAGGCAAAAAAAAAAAAAAAAAAAAAAAAAAAAAAAAAAAAACGAAAAAGGCTATGTGTAATAGCACCCTCTGGTGAATCCTGTCATAAGAGTATCCCTGGCCTTAAGGATGGAAAGAGGGATACAGCTGCAAACCATCCCAGAAGAGGATTGTAAGTATAGGTGACACTTTATAAAGGGGGGAATGGAGGAAAGAGAAGACACCCCCATGTAGAAGGAAAGAGCACAGATCCATTTGATGCTGCCAGGAATCCCCAGCTGTGCTGGCCTCCTGTGATACAGCTGTTGAGGCATCTCCGGTTCAAACCGCTGAATCTCTTGCCTCTGAGAGAGCGGCTATGCTAATATTTCCAAGGAACTGGCTTCCTTCCCTTTTCCTTCTTGTCCCTTTTCTCCTGAGCCCACAAACTGAGAGACTACCCAGGTAGTCAGGGAGCGTGCAGCACAACGCATTCAGCTGGAGATTCTGTCCCACAGACCAAGGCATTGCTGGAATTACCCAGAGCTAATTTAGGTTCTGGTGAATGCAAAGTGTGTGCCAGAAGAGGAAGAGCACATGGATTTTGCCACCCAAGGTGGATTAAACCAGCTTGGAAAGTTTCACGAGAGAAAGCATTTCTTTGAGACAGGCTGAGCGGCTGGCTGGTAATTCAACCATGAGAAGATCTGGCCTGTATGCAAGTCTGCAAATAATACATACGCTTACTTGTGCATTTCCATCTCAGAAGGGAGAAGAAAGTGGAGAAGAAGGGCAGCCCAGCACAGGAACAATGTTTCCAGCAGTAGAAAAATGCTCTGACTGCATATCTATATCCTGCACTTTCTAAAGGTATTTTAAGGCCACCAAAATGCGTAGAATAGGGAAGAAAAATCAGCACAATCCCTTTAAAGAGCGTCTCCCAAGCGTTTCTGCTGAAGCACCATATCCAAAAGCTGAAAGAGATTCACCTCCCAAATATAAGTCTGTTCTGTCATCTGTGCTTTGCTGGGAAATAGTCAGTGCTTCACCATGACTCTTCCATGCCCCTTGCAGAGCTCTGCCCATCTCCAGCAGTGCAGAGCTGCAGCACACTCAGCTTTACCTGGACCACTCACAATAGGAACATTTGGACTGGCACTGGGACAGCAAGCTTGAGATTGAGCTTTCTCCTCAAGACCACTCTATGTCCTTGCCTACGCCTGCTTGTGTGTGAGCAGTGTGCATGGTCAGCAAGCCCAGGCTCAGACATACTCTTAATCCCTGTTGCAGACACAGCTGTAGAGCCTAGGATTTGGCACCACAACTCTTGAAACTTTCTTGGTCTTTTTTGTTTTGTTTTTCTGCCCTCTGCTGCTCCTGGAATTTCTCCTCAGCACAGACAAATGCTTTCTGCATGAAGACAACTCCTTGCACTACTGGGACAGAGAAATAGCACTTACCTTAATGCACGTAAATCTAGTGTCTCACCAAGAACCTGGATGGCTTGGTAGCTAACATCAGGCCTTTATACACTGGCCACTCTGATAGACGTAAGTTTTGCAGGGAGAGGAAGGTGGCTGCACAGGTGGTAGCAGCAGGTTGTTCAAGGAGTGGATGTTCCCAGTGACCTGCTGCCTGTCTCCTCTTCTGCTGGCATCCTGCTGGAGCAGAGTAGCCATAGTAGATGCTTCAGAGGAAGATGCCAGCAGTTTGTCCGGGAGAAGAATTGCTCCCAGTCCTAAAGAAACAGGAGAAAATTAAATTTTCCTTTTATTTATTTTCAGTTTTTAATTTTGGAGGTGTTTAGAAACTATAGTCAAAATCAAAAGGTTAGTTGTTATCAGTGCTGTACATACGGAGAAGAAGAGGGCAAATCTGTCTGCTGCAAGTTCCAGCCAACTGGGAAACAAGCTCAGAAAGGAAAAGTTCTGCTGAGCCCTCCAAGAGGGCAGGGAAAGAACCAGAAACTGGCGTACTTGTTCTTAGATATCTCTAAGAGGTCATCTCTTCCATATCTTATTTTTCACCCAAATGTGTATTCCTAATGGTAGATGCCGCTCTTACCAAAAGATCCATTCTTTCTGAAAAGCTTGAATACCAAATGGCAGAAAACTCATTTACTTCTGTTTGCTGTAAAAGCTGTTTGTGTTTGTGTGTGTGCCCATCTGTCTACAGATTCAAGAAGCAAGTATTACATTGCATTTCCCACTTCCCCCCCCCAGTTTCTCCCCTCAAAGGTATTCCCTAGATCAGATCATATTGCTCACTTTTTTTTTTTTTTCCTGGGCTCTTGTCTTCCAAAATATGAGGGGAGGCATACGAGCAACACCTTCCTCAGCTTCTAATACTTTCCCTTGATTCACTGCTCACGACAGCAGTGAATCAAGAGATCATTTATCCCTTTCTAGCATTTTCTTCCCTTATACCTGCAGAAAGTGTAGGTATGCTGTAGTGAGATACCTACAACGATGTTGACGTGGTTTGCAAAATCCTGTGGTTGACTTGATAACTGTTCCCTATTCAACTGAGTGCACTGATGAGTCATACAGAAATGCCAAAGGGTAGATAATATGGAGGCTAACTTTGTTCTTCGAACAGCTCCTCCATCTGAGAAGAGAGGACTAGCAAAAGCCAAACCCCTCCCATTCCCAACAAAGAAAGCTCCCCACTGAGCTGTATCTAAAAGTAGGTGGTTTACACCACTAACAAAGCTTCTCTCATCTCCTGCTAACTCCAACCAGCTGCCAGATGAGCCCTACTGAAAAAAAATAAAAAGCTTGCTAACTCTTCCTTTATAGATGCCCCAGTTGCCTAGGCTCACCTCCCTCACCTCCTTGTTCCCCTCTGTCTTTAATCAGCCTGCCATTTAACTCACCTGGGATGCAATTAACCAGGAAACTCCACTAAGGAGTTCATTACAGAGATAAATCTCTATCTCTGGTTTTGAGCTTACCCAGTCACAACACTAAGCCTCTCACCAAAATGGCCTTCCAGCTACAGAACTACTTGTCCCAGAAATCTCTGAGCCTGAGGTTTGGGTTCACAGTACTTTCCCAGGTGTGAGGAACACTGTGTTCTACATGAAATGAGACATGATCAATAACTATATGTTTTAACTCTCAGTGGAATGATTAACAGGCACAGAAATCCAATTTGATCTGAGAACCAAAACAAAAATCTCCATTAAAATTCCATTGAAAGGTAACTAGCGCTCCACTTTTTGCACCACACAACTTCTAATTGAACACTTGCGTATTTGCTATTCCAAACCATCTCCATTCTTTTAAGCTCAGAATTCACCACAGAGTGCAGGGCTCCTAAACATTTTCACCCAGTTTTTATTCACGAAGATGGAAGTTGAGGCCCAAAGAGATGAGAAATAGATTTAGGAACAGAGCCCTACCCTGCCCTGCGATCGTATTATCCGGCATTCAAGTTATCAGACAATGCTGTCTCCTCTGTTTTATTTTTGGTAAGATAAAGTATTTTTCACAAGTAATCAAGCGAATTAAAAACAAACCCCAAACCTCAGAAGACATAGCCTCAAACTCCAGCACGTTACAATAGCTAGGATAGATCCTGCCAGCCAGGATCATATTGCAGCTAACTTAACTGCTGATGCTGTGCAGGTTGGGTCCATTTCTAAACCCTTTCCCTTCATTTGGTAAGAGGGAATTGCGTCAGCATCAGTCACCCATACCCATTTCCATATTCCGCATGACAGACCTGCATGCCATTTGCTTCCTTATGATTATGCTTTATTATTTCAATTACATCAGTGCCTGGAGGCCTTGGGATAGACCAGGTCTCTATTGTATTCATTGCTGAATTTACACAATGACGTACAATCACAGCAGTGAAGTTCCTGAAGCACAGTATGCTGTGAGCTGGAAAGGCATTTGGGGTAATAAAAATGGGAAGTTAGTGATAACATGTTCCCAACCAAGACACAGTGAAATCGTTGTGAATTCCATTATGGATAGGTGATTTAGTACTTCAGTGGTGCATCTCTGCGGGGAGCAACCTTAATGTAAGTGTCATGAAGCTGGGCACAGCGTCAACCCGTGTGCAATAAAGATATAGGGCCAAAGCGTTTCGGCAGATCCTCTGCAGACCCTTCCTGACCCTTCAAAGCTTTTTCCTCAACTGCAGTATAAAATGTCTAGGAATATAATAGCTGTGCTAGAACTGGGATACCACAGAGTTAGGATAAAGATGGTTTTTAATTTTTCTTTTTTCTTTTTCTTTTCTTTTTAAAGTCTTCTGTGTTTCCTGGCTCTTGTGGATTGAAGTCACACCCTTGATGTAACTTCATTGCGGTTCATTTTTCTTGTGGTCTAATTAAATCTGGCTCCATATGGAGTTGTGTGTTAGCAAAAATGGGAGGATGAGGCAGGAATCCAGAGATCTAGGAATCGCCAGGAATGTCATGGCCTGAAAAGCAAAGAATCAGAGTGGAGGTAAAGTAGCCCAGGGAAAACAGAGGAAGAAAGTAAGGAGTGGAGAAATTCTCTAACCAGTGTAATCATAGAATCACAGAATGGCTTGGGTTGGAAGGGACCTCAAAGATCATCTAGTTGCAACCCCCCTGCCGTGGACAGGGTTGCCAACCTCTAGATCACTAGGTCTAAAGATGATTGAGTTGCTTATCAGAATACTGATAATCCAGGAGAAATTTGGGTGTGGTAGAGGAATGCGAGTTCCTCCAGCCTGGAACACAACAGCTGTACACAAGGTCCCAGATGAGTCCTTGCTGTAAACGCCTTTGACATTAACAGAATTACATCAAATACATGAATCCCGAGAGGGCAAAATTAAATTAAGGATTGTGTGCTTATGAGGTGAAGGCTTCATTAGCAATGGAGATGGGAGGATGGTCCAAAAGGGAGCATCTGAGGGCCATCTCAAGGAATGAGTCTTGCTAATGTGATGCAGAGGTAATTCAGGCAGCTGCCAGACAGAA
>VXAV01003550.1:170617-185890 GCA_013399715.1 Alectura lathami
CAGTTCTTTATATTATAGCATTTGACTTCAAAATCTGCATAAAGCTGTTCCTCCTTCTAACATTTCCAAAAAGAAAATGTATTCTTTTATAATTCACATCATGTTCTCTAGGACCCTACAGCAGACACCTGCTAACCAAAGGACACTTTTTGCATGGTACAGAAGGTGAGGATAAAGCCAAGTTCCTCTCAGGGAAGACAGCGTACACCCTATTCAGTTCTCCCTTCCTTCCTTCATCTGTTTTGTTCTTGCAAGGGTTTCTCACTCTTGTTTCGGTCAGTTTGGTCTTGCTGCCGAAATTCATGGAAATAAACAGCAACTTCCAGAGGTAACATTTACAGTGTGTCTATGTTACACAGTGAATCTCTGTGGAGAACCACATGAGCTAGCTCTAAAGTCATTAGCATTAACTATAGAAACCATATAATTATGAGACTCCATTAGTTAGTTTGCCCTTAGTATACAGTCCTTCCTCTGGGAGCCGAGTGAATGTCTGTGTACAGCAATGCCTTGACCATTTCATCTGAGCTAGGCCAGGGAGCTAAGACTGAAAAAGAAGCGTGAACTCACTCAGGTCCCACTGCATCTATGAACTTACCATCAATCATATGGCCAAGAGAGGAAAGGCAAGGCAGAGGAAGGACGGGGAAGACTTCATGACTTTCCTGTGGCCCTGGTGACAAACTGGTAGCTCAGAAGCTGTTCAGATAGCATAATATGGGGACAATCACTAGTAGTCTTTGAACAGCATCTGTGTTGATCCTGGCATCAAAGCTACTGCTGAGCACTAAAACATACCATGTCATTACATATCTAAGGTCTCTGTCTAGCGAATACAAGAAGAGCGAACACACTAGTCTACCACTTCAGCTTGTATATCAAGAGTTGTAAGCCCAGGACTTTGCACATCAATCACTCTAAATTAGCTTCCAGACAGTCATGGACTGAAAGCATCGTCCTTTGGGAGTCCAGTCTCAAGGGATCCCCCAGCTCAGACATGAGATTCCTGTGGTTTTTCAGTAATTCTACATGCCCAAGACAGCTTATTTAGAGAAACAAAAATATTGTTTGTCCTTGTGGGTAAACTATTTACTCAGATTCTTTAAAACTGTCACATCTTTTCCTAAATGCTAAAGGTTTGTTTTATTTTGTTTCTTGCTTTGCAGAAAAGAGAGTGTCTTCTGGAGAAAGGTATGCTTTAAGTGCTCACCGAGGATGAACAGAGGAAGAACACTTCTTCCTTAGAGGTGACAACAGCCTCAAGTCAGCCTCTTTCTCTTTGGGTTACCATTTGAGTTTGTAAAGTTGGGCAGAACTGAGGGCAAAATATACACCGAAGATGGACAAGAGGCTGTGAAAGTATGGGGTACAGGGAAGAGAAGAGGGATGTATGTTGACTGCATATTTAAATATATATATNTGTGGCTCAAGACACACAAGGCCACTGTGAAGATCATTTTTCCTTTGAAGTTTCATAAGGTAAATCATGGCCTGCTAATATTTTAAGAATCATTTAGTTCATTTGTCTAAAAACACATTTGCCTTTGCTTTCCCTGGCAGTAAGGCTCTGATTCTTTTGGAACTGAGGATCTGTTCGGCTTCCCTGGAATCAGGATCAAATCCTTGCCATACCCTGCAAAGCTCTGCCTTTACTGTGTTCTACTGCTAAATAAAGCTATAGCAGCTATGACTTCTCCTTGGTAATTGTAAGCAGGATCAAACACATTTTATTCCACAGCTTTGCCGTCTCCCCAGAGCAGCCACCACTCATCAGACATCCACAACAGCTGTCTTTCCTCCTGGGGACTATTCCAAGAATCGACAACCAAGGTCCAGCCCTTAAACCTTTGAATTTCAGGGGAAGATGATACCAGCCTCAGCATACATATAATGAGCCAGACTGGAGTTTCCGAGCCTTAGAAAGGCCAGATTATGATGCAGATTAGATCTGAAGACATGGCTGTAGCCCATCTTTTGAGATATTTTCTGTCTTCCTTGGGAGACAGAGAGAGATGATCTGAGAACTGAGGATCATTCCTAACACCAACCCTTGCTACTGCTAGATTTGGAAGTAAGTCCATGCATGGATGGATGAAACAATGTGAACTGAGAGAAGCAACAGGAGTCAGTGGGGACTTTGTGGCATTCCTGGAGAAGGACAAGAGGTATTGGCTGCTGCTCCCCCAACAGTGAGCTGGTAGCTTGGCTGCTGGCCTCACCTCTGTGACAGTGTGTTTACAGAGGTTGCTATGGGAGTCCAGCAAGTTCCTCTGAGCTACAGTTGCTTCAGATCTGCCACTAACACATTAGAAGTGCTGTGGGAGATGGACTCCCTGGCTGACATCTGTGGAGGACGGAAGAAGTCACAAGCAGCATTTTCTGCTTTGCATCTCAAAGTTCTTTCCAAGCACCATTCCACTGAAGCTGGGAGTCCCCCACCCCCTCACTTCCAGCTGTTCGCTCCCTATGTCCTTCTCCATGATTCCAAAAACACATGTCCTAAACAGCAACATGAAGGATCATGGACCTGAGCAGCGGTGCTGATATCACACAGAAGGAGCAATATGCTGTGCTTCAGAGGCTGTAATGAGCAGCTGAGGCTGCAGGATGCCACAGGAACGCTTACAGCTGGTGCATCCAATACAGTCTGTCTTATCAGATAACAGCCTCATCTGGTCTTGGAACCCAGTTTTTCTCTACCTCACACTCCTTGCCCTTTGCAGTTGGATAAAGAGTACTAAGAAGGGCTATAAAACCTGGTGAGGGGAGATGCAGAACTCGCTTCATTCAGCCTAAGTGTTTCATTACAATCTTAGATGTGTCTTTCCTGGTCTTTCCCCAGTTTCACTCCAGCTTAGAGAAATTCTTGGGAACCCACTTTCTGAGACCTAACTGGGTCTAAGTTGCTGGACTAAGTACTGGGTTTGGTAAGTTAGTAAACCTTCACAGCATATTTGCGAGGCTGTTTTATTTCAAAGTCTGTTGTTTAGTGTTCTACAGTCTAAACCAGTCAGTCGCTTTCTTTCAACAGAGGAAGGGAAAGAAGGCCAGATGAAGTGATGGTAACAAGTCACCTGAGACAAAGACTTCATTGCTAATTAGATTTATGTGATTTTGGCTTGCATATATTTAACAATCTTGTAGATTAAGCCTGCTTAACTCTTGAATGAAAGACTTCTGAGAAGATCAATGCTGAGGCTTCTGAACTAGCTTAGTGTTTGCACAGCACACTTTAAAATATATCAGGAAAATAAAGCACTCTTTTCACAAGGGCTAAAGATGTGCTTCAAAGCTTTGGCTAGCTTGATAAAGTGGTAACTTCTGTCTCCTTCAATTTCCCACACAGTTTGATCTTGATACAACATTTTGCTTCACTTCCTGCTCTGGAGTATGATGAGCATTTATCTCTGCTGTACAAGAGCTTCTGCTTCCCACACTGAAGATAGCTGCATGATCCTTACAGATAGTATGCTTCAGGATGAAATGCAGCTACCTCCACAGGATTGCATATCTGCCTACTTCTGTCATTTATCTTTATCTGTGTCCAGGACACCCAAGATATGAAATAATGTGATCTGGAAGAGAATAAGAACGCTTTGGTGGAAAAGCTGCAAAGGCTCATGGCTAATTTCTGTTTCACTCCCATAGGTTTTTCATTTTAGTTGTGTGGATGCCTTGCAGAGGCTCTGTTCTTTGGCAAGATACTCGCCCTTGCTAGCAGGATTATTGTTATTATTAATAATAATAAAATCCACTGACTTCCACAACCTGTGACACGGGAAAGAAACTTTACCCAGAAGCCTCAATGCCACCAGGGATTTAGTCAGCTCTACTACAACAGACTGAGCAGGAAGGAGGGATAAAGAGCTCAGTTTTCCCAGGAGGGATTTGTTACATACCTCCATTGTTTCTTTCAAAGCCTTCTTTGCTCTACCTGGTGCAGGCACTGGACACAGGCCAGGTGCCCTTTGTGCCCCTGGATGCAAATCAGCCAGGAGCTGGGGGGAAGCCGAAACTGCAATACAAGCAGAGCTGCCAATGCACCAAGCTGAGCCTCCAGTGTCAGCCCTGAGGACGAAGGTTATGCTTCTAGTGTTTGATGCCAACTGGCACAGACTGCCTCTTCTTCCTTCACACAAGCATTGCCTGCTTCACTCTCCCCCTCCCCATCCACGGTATTTTGCCTTTGAAGTCACTTCATCAATAAATTCTTCCTCTGTCAGGATTAATCTTCCACCTGCCAGGCCATGAACAGCCACCTTTTTGTGTGTCTGCAGCAAGCTGCCAAAGAGAGGGAGCAGAACAGAGCGGGTGAGCCTGGCAGAGCTAAGTGGTACAAAGGAGCACCAAGAAATCCTACCCATACTTTTAAACCTAAAGCAGCACAAGGTGCTTGCTCCTCCAAAACCCATTCCCACATGGGGTTTTCTCTAGCTTGGTTAGATTTCAGAAAGGTCTCCAAGCCATAATCCTATATGGCCAGATGCCTACAGAGGAATTTTCCTCTGACTAAATCCATGGTGAGAACAAACACATAGGTTCCTGACATTTAAGGCAGCCTGAATACATATTTTCTAGCAACAGAAACATGCCAAAAACAGAACCTAGGCTATCCCTGGGAATATCTTTCTGACTCCTTCCTGTGGAAGGCGATCTACGGTTCATAGACATCTCTGATGTTCATTGGGGTTCAAACTGGCAGTTATTGGTTTGGCAAATCTGTCCCCATGTTGTTGAATTCATTGCTGTAGAGCTGAAACCATCTGGAAAAGAATTTTGAGGAATATCTTGTTACTCTGGTTGTATGGTTGCCCTACAGTTGTGTAGCAGATGTCTCAGAAATTCTTTGGAGTCATGGGGCAGCACAACATTTAGCTGAAGACCTCAACAAATACAAAGTGGACTGAGTTAAAGCCTAACAATATGAGAAATCTCCTAGGACATGTGGATCCAAGATGCTTCATAAGAAGATGGAATGGAACTGATACTTCTGATTCTTTCAGTGAATGTCCTAGAGACTTTGTGAAAATACACTACCATGGCTCCTAGCACAAAGACCCTGTCATGGCTGAGTATGCCAGGTAGGACGAGACATTTTCTCAGGATGTGATCAGATAGCCAACTCCCTCCAACAGATCAGATCAAGCCACTGGAAAACAGGAATAGGATGCCCAGAATGTCTGACTCAGACTTACTAAGGAGGACACAAGAAATTTCAAGGTCAAGACACTTCTGCCCTGTATGCTCTGGTGTTTTGATTCTTGCACGCTCCTATTTGCAGACATCAAACAGTGAGGTATCTTTTAAAGCCTGAAGGAGTTTGCTAGTGTTGGAGCAAGACTTTCTGCTGGAGCATGGTCTGTGATGCAAGGAAATTATTTTCTATTCCTATTCAAACCAATAGTTTTGACACTGAAAATCTGATATTGTTTTTATTTCCCATTTTTCATCCTTTGCCATCTTCATCTCTTGAGATAGCTGGAAGAAGGATAATGCCTTCATATACATGTGACCACTGGACGAAGAGAGCCGAGCAATTTATGTGTGTATGTATTTATTTATTTGCTTCCAGAAGCCTTTCAAGGTTCTTGTAATGTCACTCCTGTCCGTTAAAAACTCTTCTTTTTGAGCAGCAAGGAAAGCTCAAAGCACCCCCAAGCAGGGGAGGTAATAGAGCTTTAGACATCAAAATGTCAGATTGATTCTCTTTCCTCTCTCCCCACCACAACTCCTACACGAAGCCAAACTGCTTCACAGGAAACAGTACCCTGGAAATCTGCCTCCTGTTCTGTTTTACATTCCTGCAGCCAAACCAATTTCACTGTATTGCTAAAAAGGATCTAATTCCAACACTACTCTGTGGTATAATCATAAGGACTTGTGCCTCCACCTTTCAGTTTCTTTGAGACACAAATAAGGAGACTTTCTAACAGTGTTCAGGTGGCACAAAATAATGGTGGAGGAAAGGTTTAAATCACATCTGTGTGTACTCCCCAAGCCTGAGATGGGGAAGGCAGGTCAGGAGCTGAAGCCTCTCATACGCCAGTTTGAACTGAGAAGCAGACTTTTATGGCTCAGCAATAAACTCATGAAAATTGAGGGTTTATTAATGAAAATGTTGACAGTCCTTTAACTTCAGCGGTGCTACTGGGCACCAGTATATGTGAAAAAGAAGCCTTTCTGCACTTAAAAATTTATTAGCTGTAATTTTATTTTATTTTTTTTTGCTTTCCACATATAGAATATGTGCTAGGGAAACAAGAGCACTTTATACCCTGTGAAACCAGAGCATTTATTTATTTTTTTTTTTTTCTAGAGGATTTCAGGGTATTTTTTTAACACACGCTTTGTTTCTCAAGCTCTGGCATGTCTGAAAGTCCGTCCCACTCCTGTGGAGTTCAGTGGGATTGTTGGCTAACTTCAGTGCAGCCCTACAGCCAGTATGGAAAGTCACTTGCTGACGAAAGGCATGCACCGGAACAGCTGGCTCAGACGGAAGGGGAGAGCCTTGTTCCCTTCTCTTTGAAACTCAGCTTGCTCCATCCCTCCCATCAGTTTGTGTGTTTTCCCAAATTAAATCAAATCTTGCCAGCAAAAATGACGGAGATCAACCAAATTTTACCCAATTATGAACTGAAAACTTTGCCTCAGGGTCTCAGAAACAAGCTGTTCCCAAGACTGGCTCCCTAATTTCTCCTGCTGCTTCTGCACACCCTCCTCTGCCTCCGTGACTCCCCCAATGGCCCATGACACTCACTAGCAGTTTGGAGCAGAGACCCAGCTCCTGGCTCCTGGCCCTGGAGGTTGTACCACCCTCTCCAACAGCTTCCTCCTACAGAGGCATTTCTGCTTTGCTTATTACTCTGGAGTAGGAAGTTCCCCAGGTGAAACAGCCTCATCTTTTGGACAGAGGCACTGTCCTCCCCTCCCCGCTCCCTCAGCACTCAGAAGCTGACAGCCAGCAGTTTTCCTTTGACAGTGATGTTCCTTTTGAGGGGAAGGAAGAAAGCCCTGGAGGTGTTCCTGTGTGCTAGCTGCTCAGCAGCAGCTTCTTGGCTACTGTTGGTTGTGCCCTGCAAATGTTAATGCCTGAGAAAACCCAGCACCGCCCCTGTGAGATCTCCTTTCCTCCACAAACTGGTCTGAACCCTTCTCTCCTCCCCTGGCTGAAGCTGTGGAGGGGCTGAGGGATGCAGGGCAGCCTCCCTGGATTTCAGAAAGCCAGCTTTGCCTCCAGACAAGCACCACAGGAGAGGAGAATAGTTCCCCATGCCATGAGCAGGACCCCATGCACAGTATTTCACGTCTGCTACATGAGGAGGCTTTTGTCTTGTGGGCAGGAGCCCGCAGTACAGCCAGGAGGTCATCACCAGCTCGGTCAGAGCAACTTCTTGCTTCAGACTCCAAGGAGAGCACAAAATGCAGCAAGGCACATGCCTTGAGTCTCTCAGGCTCACACAGGTCACTGTATGGAACAAATCAGCCTGAAGTAACGCAGAACACATTGAAGATCTGCAAGTCATTACCCATAATGATTATTCAGAAAGGGAGCTGGCACCAAAAGCCTCTTCCCTCTCCTCCTCTCTAAATCTCTTCCCTCTCCTTTTTTCTTTCACTCCCTGGTGCTTTCAAGCAACAAAGAGTATTTGAGGATTGTTTCCCTCCTGTTGTGAGTCATCAGAAACCAGCACAGGAGGAAGGCACAGTGAAGCCACAAAGAAAGGTTAGCAGAAGGCAGACAGCGCTGGTCCCTTCCAGCTGTGCCCATCCTCCTCCTCCTAATGGAAACGTGCACCTGGTTTGGACAGGAAAGCACGGAGGCAATCCCACGGGGAGCCAGGGCCTGAGCAGGCATCCTTGTTCCAGCCTGCCTTGCTGACACAACCAAGAGAGAGGGGGAGGGAGCAATCCTGTGGGTAAAGGCACTGCCTTCACCCAAGAAGACAGGGGATGGTGTAATGTCCTCTGAGGTCTAGCAATTATCTCTGGCTTGAACACATTTTTGACCCCTCCCTCTCCCTCCCCAGGTGGGAAGTGTTACTGACACCCCACCCCCCATCTTCCCTTGCATTTGCAGTAGCAAATAGATCCTTTTCTTTACCATTGAAACAGGAACATGGATGGATGCATTTGGAAACCTTTTCCTCTCCTATTGTAGTGCCACACACACAAAGATGTGCAAGAATAAAAGCAGCACAGAGCTTCTGGGAGCAGAAACTTTGTCTGGGGGGGATGCAGAGTGCAGAAAAGCCTGCAGAAATGTTTGACTGCACCTTTGAGAGATTGAAGAACTCTTCTCTGGGGCTTGTTGGAACTGTAACTATCTAATTTAGAAGAGCAGGATGAGATGAATATTTTATGAGGGTTTTTCCACAGGGCTGTTAACATTTAGCAAACAAAAGACATCCGTGATTCGTTTTCCTTCTCACAGGGGGCAAACAAGTTAACAGATATCGCAAGGGAATTAAAAAGGTTATGCTTCCAGCGCTCAGAGCAGCTGCTGCCTTTACCAGGTACTTGAAAAACTGGGAACACTGGGGTTCATGCAGCACTTATAGGAGGACATGGCTTCAAACTTTTTTTGCTTCAGTGTCCCTGAGTAAGTGCTGTTAGTCCCAGCCCCAGGACTTAGGTGTTGAAATGCCTTTGACCATCTATTTTCAGGAGAACACAGCCCTAATGGTGAAGGAAATCTTCTTCCTCCTGCTCTAGCTAGATGGCAGCTCCTGGGCTGCGGTCAGCCTGGCCCAGCTAGTCATGACCTGACTCCAGGTACTTCCCCAGATGCTCATCCTGCAGAAGAGGCAGGAGCCAGTGTTTCAAGGAGGGAGGGACCACACCAAGGGAGGGAGCAGACAGCCCAGTCCGCAGCAGTTGCCAATCCTTCTGCAGGGCTGTGGGGCAGGGCATGAGCAGCAGAAGGGTGCAAGGAGGTGCCGGCTCTCCCACCTCCTGCCACAGTGAATCGGCTCCTCCGCAGCGCATCTCGTCATCCCTGTGGTAGGTCAGCTGGGCATGGAAACGCTTCCTTCCTCCCCACTGGGAGGTGCACAGCTCTGGAGCAAGTGGCCTCGGGCACCTCGCCCCATCCTGCCGGCCGCACAGCCTACGTAGGCGTCCTGAAATCGGCTCAAACCTTTGAATAGGTTGGTAGGTCCATCCGGGGCCTGCTCCATTGTTAATGAGTGACTGAGCATGGCATGCTCTGTCTCGCTGCTGGATGCTCAGCTGCCTTGCACAGAGCCTGCAGAGTGCCTGCTTGTTTTTTTTTTTTTTTTTTTTTTTTGGTAACGTATGCTCCAGAGGGTGCTCTCCATCAGACTCTGTTGCAGCTGAAGAGGGTGTACCCCTCACAGCTGTGATCTTGAGGGCAGCCATGACACAGACAAGAAAAATCCAGCTAGACATACCTCTAGAGACTGCTTCTTTTACATACGTGTGCACCTCCCCACACACACGTCTTACACAGACACATACATGTGCACATCATACAGCACAGTGCCATAAAAATAATACTAATGCTCCAGGTGACGCACATGGCCAGCTCCGTCACTGGAGCTGGCACCAGCGACAAGCATTCCAAGCCCTGCCTTTGCTAAGCCATGTCATACAAGGTCTGTCTCCAGGAGAATGTGCCCATTGCTGTAGTACCCAGACATTTAGAAAACTAAATTGGAGCCAGATGCACTAAAGAGCTCTAAGAGACTGAACGTTGTTTTTTTTTCCTACTCCTACCTTCACATTATGCCTCCTTGTTCAGAAGTTCATGTCTAGCAAGAGCTGCAAAACCTGTTCTTGCAGTCTCCTCTGGAGAACCACATCAAAGCAGAACAGCGAGATGATGACCAGATATACTGGTGCAAACCTAATCCTTTCCAATCTCCCCTCCCCTCCCCTAAATCTGACCACAGTTCTCTGCTGTGGGGCCAATAGTGCTTAGCCCTATTTTAATCCTATTTTGAAAATCTATTACTACTGGTTTTAAAGCGCGCATCTGGGACTGAACACAGATCACAGGCAGGATGGAACTTTTTGAATCGGTAGTAGGAGACAGACATGATGCAGAGTCCAGGTCCAAAGCAAGGCAAGTCCCTCTTCTGATTTCACTCTCTGTCCCTGGAGTGCACTTCATATTTCAGCAGTGCTCAGACACCTGCCTGTGCTGGCCTCAGCTTTGTTCTTCTCCTGGAGAAAGTGGAATACTCAGGCTTGGCCCCTGTTCTGACATGATTCTTTGTGGTGATTTTCTGCAAGCAGCTCTCTTCTAATGCTGGAGGTCCAAGGATGGGCTTCTTCCATGCCTGAGGGCCAAAAATCTTGGCAGAAGTGTCATCACATCATGTCATAACATTAGTGTCTGCCAAAAGCCACCCTCTTTGACCCATCCCCCTGCTGCCAGTAGCTGAAAGACATGATAATGCCAGCTTGGCAGTTAGCTGTCCCAAACTTACTTGGAGCTTTGTGACTGCTTGAGAGAGCAAAATTATACTGCAGCTCCCCTCAACTTCTCCAGAGTCCCTCACTCAGGTTCAGTCATATCAGGTCTTCAAGGCAGACAGCTAAGTAGTCCCACTGGTGTATGAAGCAATTTGCCAGGAAAAGCAAACATTTCAAACCAGATAAACAGACAGTAATGGAAAAAAGGAAGGAAAGAGAAGCTGCTAACTTGAGACCCTGTCTAGGATTGTCACTGCGTGTAGTTTCCTCTCACTCTTCTCAGAAATGAAAGTTTTCACTGGTATACCCTGGGGCTCATTAATAATTGAGGCTGTTGGATGCAGGATTACTCTTGCAGTTCTCTCCATTTTCCTTGGAAACTTTCTCACACAAAAGAAGGGCTCCACTGCATGTTAGCTATGGGCACTTGCTCAGCCCCAGTGTCACTCCAAATGAAATTAACCTCAGTAATAAGGGAAGCAGAGAGATGCTCAGCCTTGCTTAAATCAGTGCTTCAGAGTCATAGGATGTCTTTGGAGGTACTAGTCTCACTCTGCCTTTGGGTAGAGAGACTGAATAATTTGTTTTAGTCCAGCAGCTCACCATAATGCAACGCCACGTGTCCAGCTGGTTCAGAGAACCCATCCCTGTAACAGACTTTAGTAATGTTCTGGGGCATGATGGTGTGTGAGAACCTGGGCCACCATTATCCCTCTCACTAGTTCCAGCCATGATTCCATCTACATATAACCCCCCATCTACCCACAAATTTAGGAGACCAAAACAGGCAGGAAAGTTTTTGTCTTCTTCCTAAGGAAATCTGGTATCACCTGGAGCAGGATAGAGGGTGATAGGACGAGCAGAAGTCACGCTCGTGGCGATCCGCTCACACAAAGCGCAGATGAAAAGCATACCACGTCTCAGCCAGCTGCCTGGCATGAGGTCCTGTGGAAAATGCAGAGGGAGCCTCCAAGTCTTTGTGCTTGAATTACACTGGTGGAAGGCACACAGCCTGCTTCTACATCCTGTGAAACCAAAATATGGGAAACAGTGCGAGTCTCAGGTTTGGACTCTTTTAAATATTTATTAGCCTAGCAATTAAGGGGCAAAGGGAAAGAGGAGCTAATATGCACTGTAGAAATGCACAAAGTAAATCTCTGGACAGTCGATTCATTCTGCGGCTTTGAACCAAAAACAAATCTCTGTTTCTCAGCTGTCCCATTTGTGAAGGGGGAATGAAAATGCTGAGTTAAGACTGGTGACTTTATTTAGTGGAAAAAGCAATTACATGTGGCATGGAAAGGCAGTGTTTGTACTAATATTTGTACTGATATTTGTGCTGATAGCAGAACGTATTATTATGTCCTAATTGTCAGGAAGCTGGATTATATGTATTAGAATAAATAAGAAGGCTTGGAAAGGAGTGTTGCAACAAGACCTAAGACAAAATGCTAACTGACATACATTAGCGATACACTGAAGATAAAGGTAGGCAGCTCTGTTTGGGCTGGAACACATTCAGCCTTTCCCCGGAGATATATCAGGAATGAATTGTTACCATATTTCAGCCTCTGTTCCAGTCCTTTTCATAGGGTGATATTCTTTTATTATTTGACCTTGGGACGTCATCATTATTGAAAACCTTACTGAGCAGCACTCATGAAAACAAGAGCGCATCAAGGTTTGTTAAGGAGGGCTGACTACTTCCTCCTAAATTCTGTTCTGCTGAAGCAACTCACTTCTGACTCACAAAACATATCACACACCAGTGACAACTCACCCTCAGCTCCGGGTTCCCCTGTCATGATTTAACACTCTCCCTAGTGTTCTGTGGTTGAATTTTCAAGGCCGCTGACACATGAGAAACATCTTCAGCCCTGAACTTCCCTGAGCATGGTCTGTTGTTTGCTGAGACATACAAGGAGATACAGATACGTGTTTATATACATGTACATATGTATGTTTAAATACATAGAGGCAGCATATACTTTTCCAAAACTCCAGCACATTAGTTCATTAAGCGTATGGCACAATTAATTAATTCACTGTTTGGAAATTCCAGTAGCATTAAATGAATGATTCCAGCAGGAACTTAGCCAGACAAATGATTTCAGAAACTTCTCTCCACCACTTCGTCATTCCCGGAATAAAGGATTTTTTGCAAAAACTTCTACAGAACAGATGGTTCACATGAAATACTTGAAATGCCACCAATCCAGGGCTGATAAATACAGATAGCTATGCTGAACTTGGTGGGTGCTAGGTAACTTGTAGAGGAAATAAACAGGGTGCGAGTCTGATGCTGCTAACGGTTATTGCTTTGAATTTTTTGCTATTTCTCGTTTGTATTTTTTACTTTTTAGTTGTGCTTAGGCATTCTCACTATTCTGCACCATGCTGGATACGAAGTAGTGAAAAATAAACAGAGCACACAAGTCCTGTTACTTCATCACACTAGCATGCTAACTCTGGTGTTAGCCACCACTGGCTTTCTCATCCATTCTGTGAGAGAATAGCAAAAGATGACACTCATTGCAAGCAGTCTTGTAAAAGGGGATGCTCCACCAGCTCTCAAAAGAGCCACAGTGTTTGAAAGAATTTGCAGAGTGTGACAAATTCCTCTGAAACTGAGACTTTGCAGGATTTAACGGAGAAGCAGGGAGGAATTTACTTTAGGGAGCTTCTTTCCAAGGGAAAAGAAAAATAAAAAAAAAGGCAACTCGGGTCAAGACTGACATTTTATTGGCTTTTTTAATCTTAACCGCTGTTTATCTGGGAAGTTTTTAGCAGGAGAGTATCTTCATTTTCAGTCTGTACTGGGCACTGGTGAGGCCGTACCTCGAGTGCTGTGTTCAGTTTTGGGCCCCTCACCACAAGAAGGACATTGAGGCACTGGGGTGTGTCCAAAGAAGGGCAACAAAGTTGGTGAAGAGCCTGGAGCACAAGGCTTATGGGGAGCAGCTGAGGGAACTGGGGCTGTTCAGTCTGGAGAAGAGGAGGCTCAGGGAGACCTCACTGCTCTCTACAACTCCCTGAAAGGAGGCTGTGGTGAGGTGGGGGTTGGCCTCTTCTCCCAGGTGTAACTAGTGATAGGACGAGAGGTAATGGCCTCAAGCTGCGCCAGGGGAGGTTCAGGTTGGATGTTAGAAAAAACTTCTCTGGGAGAGTGGTCAGGCAGTGGAACAGGCTGCCCAGGGAGGTGGTGGAGTCTCCTTCCCTGGAGGTGTTCAAGAACCGTGTAGATGTGGCACTTAGGGACATGACTTAGCAGGCATAGTGGTGTTTGGCTGACAGTTGGACTAGATGATCTTAGAGGTCTTTTCCAACATATATAATTTTATGATTCTATGCATTTCATTCAAAACAACAAACTGTCAAAAAATCTACAATTCATTGTAATTAGAAAGTGAGAAGACAAGAAAATCATTACTTTTGATTCTGTGTCAAACTGGTATGAAGCTGAGGGATTTTCTTCTTGCTTTGAATTCCAAATTTTAAATAAACTTAAAAGACATTTTCCTGACATGCTTGCCTTTCTATATTCATTTATTTTAACCTTGCTGGTCTAGTATCAACAACAAGAACAGATACGTTATAGTTGGAGAATCAACAAGATTAGTTTTATAACTGGAAAGAGTTCAAGATGTCATTCCACTTTTAGGGATCATTTATCATTTTGAAACATCCCACAAAGACAACAAGCAACTGACAAGCAGCAAATTGTCCTTGACTGTGAAATTAGCCTCAGAGCACTGACACTTTCTGCCCAAATAACATGTGATAACTTCTGTTCTTTGATATAGTAAATGTAAAACCCATCTGTGATGTTAGGATGGAACCAATATTTTGCTGCTGACACATGCGTATATGAAAGAGGTGTCCAAGTTCCTTAGTGTCACAGCAAATCAGTCTCTCCCCTCCAGCAACTATACCTCCCAGATCTTCAGTGGCTGTAAGGGAAACTTAAATATCCGTAGGTATAAACACCTGTGGGCTTGATTGAACTCTTGATTGAAATGTGGGAAACTTTCTCTCCAAAGGAGAAAATTCAGAATGACAGCCAAGTGTTCACTGATGGTTCTTCCTCTAGGCAACATTTAATGCTACCAAGTGTGACATACATTATATGTGTGCACTTCCTCTCCTTCATCACTTGCACCCTTCTCCATGGAGCTCCCTTCAGAGACCTTCCACAAAATCCTGTTTACTCCTGTGCTGTAGCTAGAGTCCTGAAGGACAGAGAAAACTTCATCAAAAAAGGAGGAAGCTGAGGCTGTCACCTTGCTTTTGCCAAGTAACCTCTGAGTAACCTGGGGGTGAGTTCTCTTGGAAGAAGGATACCCACTTAGATAAATCCCTTCTAGAGGAATTAAATACAGAAAAGTTTTGATCTGCCTAGTTGCTAGGGGAATTCAGGAAATGGACAGAGGCAGGTTCTGCAGTTGTGCCATGCTACAGGAACATAATGAGCCATTTCCTTCTGCTCTGAAAAATAATATAAACGGGATGGCCAGGGAGCTTTCCTAGCCAGGACTTTATTCAGTAAAATATTTCCAAATGGAAAACAAGCACATCCACTGGGTAGCAGTAGGTAGGATGGAGGTTTCCACTGCCAGTCCCTTGCCAAAAACCACATGAAATGTCCTATGCCTCAGTAGATGGTGGCATGAAGACAATTCTTCAGAGACTCGGAATTGTACAGAATATGCTGGAATTCCCTTTCTGATTGGAAGGAAATCACTAGGTGGGTATAGGGCTTCACTAAAGCTTCAGAAAGACATCTTCAGGACAGCAGGGCCAGTAGCTTTTTTTTTTTTTTTTTTTTTTTTTTTTTTT
>VXAV01003551.1:0-11862 GCA_013399715.1 Alectura lathami
CCACAAACTGGAAGAGGGGAGATTTAGGCTAGATCTTAGGACAAAATTCTATGATTCTATGATTCTTTTCTCCATCTTACTCTCTCTCTTTCTAATCTTCATGGATCTCAATTCAGTATTAAATACTACATTCTGGTTATTTTGCTTTGCCATGCATAGTAAGATTTCAATTAGAGATTGAGAGGATCATTAGTAAGGAAGCAGAAACTACTCTGGTACATTGTGCCTTGAAGCTGCTAACATTAAAGTGATGAAATAAAGAAATGTTGTCACTGAATTGTCTAGTATATTTGAAACAGAATTTATTTGCATTGTGTTCTTCATTGACATTTGATAGGGGACCCATTTCATCAAAACAAATATTGAAGAAAACTGGAGGGACATCAAAAGAGTTTAAGACAGTTAGTTTGCATGTCCTGAACTGTTTTGACCAGCAAGGTTTCAACCTATACAATGATTCGGTTTTCAATTGCATTTTTACTCCTGTAATTGTTTTTCTGGGGAGGTTTTATTTTTCATTCCTGGTCTGCAAATACAAGATCCAAAAGGAAAGATGAGAGTGTCACACTGTGCCCTAGAAAGGTTTTTGTAATGGCCTTCATTCACCTGGCATTAAGCAACCACCTACACTGCTCAGATGCAGCAAAGACCTTGTATTTTGTCTCTGCAAGGAAGCTAAACAAGAGCTTTAATCCTCTTCTGTTTTAGTGTAACAGTGGTAGTTATTTATAGAACCACTCTAGCAATGGGTGGGCATTACAGATGGTCCTGTTTCACCACAGAGCTAAATTGAGTAATTTGCTTCTGAACGGGAGGTTTATTTATTGACCTCAATAAAGTTAATCTTGCTTTTGCCCAGGGCTCAAAACACAAATATAATCCAGTGGGTTTACTTCACTTACTCTGTGAATTTTCTCTCTGCGAGTAAATGATTTTTCATCTCTTTACATCCTTTATGGTTTTTCTGTAACGTTGTTTCAGGTCCCACCCCTTTAGCTGTGTCATTTTCTGTGAGTGTTTTGATTTAGCCAGCTGCTTAAGAGCCGATGCACAGGCATAAACATGGTGCAAAGTCAAAAATCTATGAAAGTCAGGGAAATAGCCTTGCAGCTGAACTTCTCTTGCAAGGGGTCCTGCTGGGTTAAAATGCATGGCAGGCAGCCCCTCCGCAGACACAGACATCTGGCAGTGCCCTCTCCCACTTCGCTTGCTTCCTCCCTCACGCAGAGACCAGCGGTGGCTGAGAGGTTCAGCTGTCTCCTTGACACCTTATTCGGAGACATCCAGCTGCATCAGACGTGATGCTCTAAATCAGGACTCTCTTCAGAAATCAAATACTTCACATTTGCATTTCTGTTGCTAATAAAGGTGGCAAACATTTGGGTGCTTCTGCTAAGTCGTGGTCACTTCTGTGACTATCCACTGCTGATACCACTGTTGCAAGGTAATGTTGCGGCTCCAGGCTTTCTCCTGCCCTCCCAAAGCAGGCATATTGGACCCTTACACGAGCTGCAGGTTCCTACCTGTGGCTCTTATTGTTAATGGAGCTGCCCTGGTTGCTCTCAGGATTTCTTTTCACCTGTTTTCTCTAGGAATAGAAAAATACAAATAATTCCTGAGATCCTTATCAAGCAACATCATGAGCTACAAATCATGCACAAAGGCACTTAGAGGAAAACAAACACACAAACAAACAATAACATCTCTCTATTGGAATTCCTTACAGCATGCATCCCTTGACACCAAGCTACAGGCAAATTACCTGCTGAACTGCCCGTAATTTTTTTTTTTTTTTTTCCATCAAATCTCAGGAAAGCCCATATGACAGCAGCTCAGTGAAATGAATACGCCCTAGTGATACAGCAGGGCCTCACTGGTGGCAGATGTTTGTGCATTCTTAATATGACCACAACAGGCTCACAGATGCAGATAATGGAGGTTACAATCAGTTTCTTCTAGAATAAAAATAAAAGTGAATTTCATAGCTCAACAGAAGCACCAGCAGTACTATATTCTTCAAGAAAATAAATTTCACTAAAAATTTTATTGCAGTTTATTTTTAGACTGGCGATGTACCCATAGCAGGCAGACATTTTAGCCCCTCATATGGTCTGCTAGCCAAACACTGCATTTATTCAGTGCCTGGAGAAATTAATTTCTGTAGGCAATCTCCCAGTCCACATCTACATACACGTGCAGAGGAAAATTGACTACTTTGTTTCACATATTAATTTCAGTCACATGCTGCCATTTAAAAGACTGTAATAATCAATGTCACTTTCGTTGCGGTTGTTTAAGTGGAATCCTCTCATGTCTCTTACAGGAATTAACCATCCCTTCATACAGTCTAGTCTCTAAGGACTTTGGTGGTCCTGTACAGTTCCACAAATGCCTTTTTTTGTTCATCACAAAGAAGGCTGTGCCTGAGCAGTAGGAACTACTGCAGCTCGGATGTGGACAGCCTTGAGTGCTTGCACAGGGCATGGTGACTCTCTGCTGCTATCTGTTCCTTGCTGTTTGTACCTGATCCCCATGCAGAGGATTTTTCTGCTTAAGATGAAAAGGATGCCAGGCTACTGGTTAACAGATGTAATTCAAAATATGGATAAGTAGCTTTTGCCTAGCAGGCCTTAATTAAATTCCTGTGGTAGGTGCCATGGTTTTACCAAGGGCTTTGTTCCCCATTTATTTATTTTACTAATTTTGGCGCTCATAGTTAAGCCTGAGACACTTCGCCTACAATCCTCCTGTGTATAATTTCATACTAATAGATAATTCCAGAGCAAAATCCTGGTCCCATGGATTTCACTTGCAAAAATTAGGTCAATTGCCTTTATTGCCAGAGGGACAAGTTAAAACAGCCTGAGCCGTGAGCTTCTGGCTTGCCTTTAGATCTGCTTTGAACATCTAAATACGTGTAGTACTGTCTTCACCAGAATCAAATAACTGAATAAAAGCCAAATTTTTCTATGCGGGTGTGAGACTCAAGGGGCACCCACCAATCTAGTACTTACTCAGTCCTGCACACCAGCGCTGCTGGAGCTCCTTCTCAGCTGAAGCTTTTTGAAGAAAACTTGAGAAACTAGAGGCAAGAGATAAACTGCAGGATTTTCTATGGGGTTTTCACCTTCTTATACTGAATTTGATCTCTAAGACTCCGTATCCCCACAAGAAAAACTTGTTCACACAAGCTTTAAAGAATGCATTCCGAAATGTGAAAGAGAGTAACTATACTGGTTATTTAAATATGGCTTAATTTTTCTTTAAAGACTAGGAATTATGAAACACCAAGTTTCTCACATACTCATGAAGTGTGTGGGTTTGTTTGTTTGTTATCTGATGATTGCAGAGTTTAAGCTGAAAAATAAAATAAGGCTCAGCATGATTTTTTTTTTTTTTGAAAGCTATTACAGAATTATTTAAAAATTGGCTTCCTGGTAGAAAGACTACATCATTAGTACATTAGGTAAGGAGATGTGGTACTCTTGATTGTTTCCATATCTGTTATCTACAGCTGAGTAATGTATACGTGTACCATACTCTGCCTGTAAAAACACTGTGCAATGGAACTGTCCTTCTCAATAATAAGCAAATCACAATCATGTTAGGTTGTTATGGAAACCTACATATACAATCCCTCTCCTCCTAAAGATTAATATGTGCTTTATCTATCTTTTCTCCCAAATCAACATTTACTGGCTATATTAAAAGATTACGTCCCCATAATCCGTGGCAAACAGTTTTCCTGCAAGCCCTCTCTACTGTCAGATGCACAATAATCTCTCTTTCACTTTATCAAATATAATCCTACTTCTGCATCAGATACCAAACCACAGCTGGTGCTGCTAGGACTCGACATCCTTCCCCCACCCGCTCCACATCTAAGGTGAACAAGCCTTCCTTGAGCTGTGGCACAGGTTAGCCCAGCAGCACACATTGCATGTCTGTCAGAGCAGCTCCAGGCAGAACAGATCAAGGTGCTAATGTGCTTATTTTCATTCCAATAGACCAAAGATAAGATTCTCTGCTATTACCACCCCAGTGCTACTACCTTGTGTGGCATTGTGCAGAGGAATCCATGTCTTAGTGTACTATTTGTGTTTTGAATTTCCTTTCCCTGCTATAAATTACGGTAAAGAATGCATGATTGAAAACATGTGCTCTACTGTAATTTAATATCAGATGTTTCTTGTCATTCATAAACCACTTAAGTTGAATTCACTGTATTAGTATGTCATCAAAACTCCCTATATTGCATTACCATCCAATATTCAATTGTCTGTCATGAGCAATTCTTTATTAAAATATGAAGCAAATTATGGTACAGCAGGAACCTTGTCAGGCAGAATGTTATTAAATCAAATGCAGAAGGCATAGGTTTGGATGAAAGGGCACTAGTGCTTGCCTCATTTCTGCTCTGATTAGTGGAAATATTTGTCAGGAGACCTGTCTTGCCTTCTTCTGTAATTTGCAGCCCAAAATGCTTTGAGCTGCTCACTAATGGTTATAAAGACATTTGCTTTTCAAATAAATTCAGCTTTTTATTTATTTATTTGTCTATTTATCTATTTATTTATTTATTGCTGAATTAGATTTTATGTACAGAAATGGTGACTGTCTTTAGTATTGTCAAAAAGAATAGATTAAATATTTCAGGTCTGACTCAACACATAGCAATAATGAAAGCGTTTCTTATTTAGCTACTAGGAATTCTGGATGAGGTTCCCATTACATGCTCCATTTGCTAGATTTCCTTATGCAAAACAAAAATGACATCTTTTTTCCAGCTTGGGGTGTTTTTTCTATCTCAGGAAATGTTGATTACGTTATCCAGAACTTGATGTAATTGGAATAATTTGCTTTAATCAGAACAACAATTTAATTGTATCTGTTCCTCTTGACTTTAAACATTATTGGCTAGAAAGTGCCTTATGATTTGCTAGTGGACCTTGTGATTACTGCAGTCCAGTCATTTGGCATTGCTGACATGTATTATGTATAACAGATGCTACATGTTAAGAGGGAAACCATGACCTGGGCAGCAGTAGGCTGACAGATGCAAAGTGACAGCAGTAGGAGGCTCTCTTTTTTTGGCCCTTGAGGTTAAAGGACATCCATCAAGGAGAAATCCTGGATGGGGCTCTGAGCAACCTGGACTAGTGGGAGGTGTCCCTGCCCATGGCAGGGGGTTTGGAACTAGATGATCATTAAGGTCCCTTCCAACCCAAACAATTCTATGATTCTCTGAAATCCATCAAAGAGAAATCCATGTTAGGAAAGGGAGCAAAAAAACACAGAGACGTTTCTGAGACTGAGGTGCAGCCAGGATAAGAAATCGTCTGCATCAAGTAGGCGTTGGAGGTTACTGTAAAGAACAGAGAATGAATGCAGAGAAGACTCAGAGGTGTTAGGAATAGTGAAAGTTTTGATCATAGTGGGTCAGGGGTCTGTTCAGTCATGGGAAGGGGGAATTGATTGTTCACTCTCTTTCCTGGTGTAACAGCTAGGTGATGCCAATGAAACTGTTCAAAACAAAAAGTTAAAAACAAGTAAGAGATTTTTTTTCTGACATCACGTAGATAAGCTGTAATCCTCCTTGCTTAGGGATGTGAGTGTTTAAAGTTTGTATTAGCTTGAGAGAGTTCTGGAGAACAAATCTACTAAGTATTAAGAAGAATATAGCTCAGAAACTCTCTGAGTTTGGTTAGGGGTCAAAGAGTACTTCAGGAACATATCGTATATGCTTGTCCTGCTCTTATAGTTTTTCCTAGGAATCCACTTTTGGCCAGTATCAGTGACAAGCTACTAGATTTATAGGAACCTTTGGCCTAACAGAGGTACTGCTTATCAGGTATTTTAGAAAAAGAGAAGAAGCAAAGTAATGACATTTAATTCATCTCAAGCAATGGGCTCACTGAGGGCTTGCTTACTTGATGTGTCAGTCATTTCAGAAAACAATTGAACTCAGTATGATTGAACTTCATGAGTTTCCTTCTAAAATCACTTCTGAAATGCTGACTTCTTCATGAACATTGAAAAAAATCTACCTCATGCAAGTGATGCAAGACTTATTGGCTGCTGTGATTGGCTGTGACAGGTTGAAAGTTAATTAGAAAGCTTAATTTAATTAACAAATTCCTGAGTTTCACCAGATGTTAATCCTGGTGAAATATTGATACACAGACCAAGTCTAGTACCAAGTCATGCAGATGGAAACATGATTACACCCATCAGTACAGGCACATTCTCAGAAATGGCCAACCTCCTTCCAGGCATGTCACAGATGTCTACGGGTGTTCAGGAGCCCTGCAGATTAAATGGGGCTGCCCTCAGTTCTTGTGGTCTTCCTCCTCAGGGACCAGCAGCTGTGCTAAGAGAAAGCCACATCTGCAGTCCTCATTATGACATATTTGTATAAAGCTGGTGTCAGTGCTACACTACACCAGGCATACCCTGAAGTTCAAAAAGGCAACACAGGGATGTTACCATACTATAACAATGCTAAACCACCACTGAGCAACACCAGGGAATCATGGTATCATGAACAGCCTCATTCTCTCTTTTTCACAACCCTTTCTGCTCTTTTTCTGCTCTTTTCTCTGCCCACAAGGGAAGTATGGAGTTGTGAATCAGCTGTGAATCAGCTGTGAACGGAACACTGGACATAGTGCAGTAAAAGGGGAGGACAAACTCCCTTGTCATGGGGGGGCTGGCGGAGAAAGCAGTTCTGCACCCTGTGCTACATATCAGGAGATGAAGTTCCCCAGCAGCAGGGAGGTTAGCAGACCAGGAGAGGCACTTGCTCCCCATCCACAACCCCAAGAAAGTCCTCGAGCCCTTTCTTCAAAAATGCTAACAGTTCTGTTGTACTTGGCAGTAAGCATGATCCCCTTTGGAGTCACTTGTTGTGACAGATCCTCATGATATTGCCTCTCATAGAGTTTGATGCTGATCATATTTTAGGATCAAAAGCTGAAATGTTCTCCCCCAGGCCCTTTCCTCTTCTCTTGAATCCTGGATATTGCACTTCCTTCAAGAGTATGAAAGATCAATTAGTCTTTCTGAAAGCTTGGCCTAGATTCTTATTAGCTTTAAAGGCCAAGACAGACCTTCTGACACTGATATGGGACTGGAGCCATCTGACGTCCACGCTACTGCCAGGATGCATGGCATCAAGGCAGTTCAATTCAAGCACTAAATTTTGTTTCAATTTCCACTTGGTCTTTATGATCAGGTGAAGGCTACAATAATTTATTGGGGTGAGAAAGACCACATCTGAGAGGAAGGACTGCAGTCCCTTCACATCAGAGATATAAAAAAAAAAAGCTATTTTGAGTCACGGTTGTTGACCCGGAAGCTAGAAATAGAAAGTGATTACATGGGTTTTTGGTTGTTTTGTTGCCACAGGCGAGATTTGCTGAATGATAGGAAATGATTTTCCTATATGCTTTGCAACTCTGAGTCCCAATTTATCTAATACTTAGCTAGTCTTAGCATGTGATGCTGTAGATGAAATTTAGGTCTACAACATGAATAATTATTCTAAACCACAGCACACGTGCCTGTCAAAGGCAGTCTCTCCAAAGGCAAAATTTGAGTGATGATTTGCAGTGTTCATCATTTAGTGCAAATTTTTCCAAAAAATTATTAACACAAACTTGCCTTGTGTTAATGCTGAGTGTTGACTTAGGCTGTGGCTCTGCTTCTCTCATGATTTCATCTGGTAGGTGAAAGACGCATAAGCACCAGTTAAATTCCTCTCACTCTCACAATTTGCCCTCTGCAATGACCCTTGGACATCCATGAAGCCTGGGTGATCTAGGGGACTGGTGGTGTTTACATTTCCAACATGTCCTTTTTCTATGGGATTCATAACATTTTCCTATGTTAAGCACTCCCCTCTCCTATGCACTATTTATGAAAGAGTTCCTCTTCATGGCCACATCTAAGCAGACCGGACTGAAATGCAAAGTTAAGTATGCTCTCCCATATAGATTTATTTATTTGTTTATTTTTGCGCAAGACACCTAACTGTATAGTTTGCACGGATTTTATAGAGGGTGTGTCTAGATAAATGCATTCAGACATTCTCAAATGCACCTGCCTGCCCTGCAGAAGCCAGGCTCTCCAGGAAGTCACATGGTGGTGCTAAAGCGGGTTAGCACTGCTCAGCTCCCAGGATTTGGGGCAAGAATGCTCTCCCCAGATTCATGTATTAGTTACCTATTCAAAATATAATTAAAAACTGAGTATTGACAAATGTCTGTTTTCACCCTTCTACTTACACTAGCCCCTAAGTGTGTCTGAACAGGGGCAGAGCAAACCTGTGTCACCACCACCCACCATCCATCATTTTTTATCAGTCTTCTAAACACCAGTTTTTCCATGTGCTTAGTACTCCCGCTTGAGTGTGCTTGCTCCCCAGATTTGGACTGTGTGCACTGCTGAGAGAAGAATTTGCTCCTTGTAGGTGTTTCATTATCAGTCCGTGAATGATTATTTAAAACAAATTAAGGCCTGAGGATAAGACTGGGAAACAATTAGTATCTCAGAAAAGATCAGGTTTACATTCGAACACTGTAACATTGCAGTCAGAACTGAGTGATACAATACTTTCATATTCTGCAAATATGTTGATATAAGTTTATTTTTCCCGTTCTAAAATTAAGAGTTTTCAGCAATTCACAAGCAAAAGTCCAGAGAAACACACACAGGGAGAGAATTATCCAGCAACATTGGCCATTACATGCTTTAAAAATAGGCCTCGAGCTCTGCACATGAATGCTGCAGATAAAGGCTGTAACCTCAGGGTTATTCTGGGGCTGAGTATGGATGAGAAATATTTTACCTGCGGTTCAGGCATCAATAGTTTCTCTGAGGACTTTTTCTTCAGCTAAATTTTAAACAATCCAAGCCATACCTACATGTGACTGCAGAAAAGGAGGTGGGGGGGTAATAGAATCATCATCATCATAAAATTGTTTGAGTTGGAAGGGACCTTAAAAGGTCTTCTAGTCCAACTCCCCTGCAATGAATAGGGACATATGCAGCTAGATCTGGTTGCCTAGAGCCCTGTCCAGCCTGATCTTGAAGGTCTGCAGGGACAGGGCATCCACCACCTCTCCAGGCAACCTGTTCCAGTGCTTCACCACCCTTATTGTAAAGAACTTTTCCTTATATCTAAACTATATCTCCCCTCTCTCAATTTGAAACCATTTCCCCTAGTCCTATCACAACAGGCCCTGCTAAAGAGTCTGTCCCCTTCTTTCTTGTAGCCCCTTTTTAGATACTGAAAGGCCGCTATCAGGTCTCCCCGGAGCCTTCTCTTCTCCAGACTGGACAGCCCCAACTCTCTCAGTCTGTCCTCACAGGGGGATGCTCCACCCCTAGGACCATTTTCATGGCCCTCCTCTGGATGTGCTCCAACAGCTCCATGTCCCTCCTGCACTGAGCACTCCCCATCTGGACGCAGCACTCCAGGTGGGGTCTCACCAACACAGAGCAGAGGGGCAGGATCACCTCCCTTGCCCTGCTGGCCTCGCTTCTTGTGATGCAGCCCAGGATGCGATTGGCTTTCTGGGCTGCGAGGGCTCACTGCTGGCTCGTGTCCAGCTTGCTGTCCACAAATAACGAACCCAAAACAGATGCAAGGCCAAAACTGCAGGACTTGAGGTTAGCAGATGGCCTGATAACAGGCCAAAAATCACTATCTTACACTTTAGATAGTTCATATGTGACAGGTTCAGTAATTTTAATTGATTTTTGCATTTACTTCGATTTCGAACCATCGTTTTTCAGCCTGCTGTAATTGCTACCTTGTTTTCCCATCAGAATTGCTGTTTTTTCAAAGTTAAATACGCAAAAAAATAAACAAAAAGGCGATCTAAGGAGTTATTTATATGAAAAAAAAATGATTGTACTTCTGCCTAGTAGAGTTTTTATTGTGTGTATCATAACGGGTATGCAATACATGATAATACCAATCATTGCTATTCCACACAAACTTCACTAGATGGCAGTAAGAGCCCCAGCAATTTTTAGTTACAGGCCATTTATTCAACCGAATGCCTTCTCGTGTCGATATTTCATTAAGATTTATAAGAATCCTTTAAGAAAGCAAAGCACTTTTGAACACTCGTTTATCATACAATGTCATATATGCACTTCTGCTGGATACTGATTTCTAATTTTCTCAAACATCAATACAGTAAATAAATAATTCAGGCATTGAAAGGATACATATCATCATTGCACTTATTGAAGGCTCTGTATATTGTTTTCAAGTACATCTCTTGGTATCTTTGATTATAAGTTGGTCTTGAACCAATATAAATTCTGATATGTAGTAATATTGTAGATTTATTCACAGAAAATTTTAACAGAGTTGTATTAAATTTAAGCATGGACAGAGAATAGGCTGAGCACAGATCTAAATGGCATCTTTCAAATATTTTCCTGTACTAAGTGTGCCAGCTGTCAGGGACCCAGCTAGGGGACTCTGATCAGAAAACAGATCCAGGCTTTTTATCTCCGATCCACATGCAGTCACCACAGAAGATGATGTGACCTTGGAATCTTTTATGTTTATCTCTCTGTAGTTGCAGTGTTCAGATAAACTGAAACTAAGGTGCAGTCTGCTTTTTTTCCCTCTTTTGATTTTCCCAAGACAGAAGTTCACTTTTTTTTGGCTTATCTCTAGCAAATTACTCCCCAAAATTTTATTTACTTGATCTAAGATACTCAGGTTGACTTTTTTGCCTGTCGCATAGTAAGAAATGCTGTTTGAGGAAAGGTTCATGACACAGCTAGGGGTGATAAATAGAAGGGTAATAGCAATCACTTGTCAATACTCAGTTGTCATTTTTATTTTTTTATTTTTTTAATAGATAAATAGTGAGTGAATCTAGGGAGCATTCTCAGAGTTTAAAAAATCATAGGACTTTAAAAAAAGAAAAGATTTCCCTTAAACCAGATCACATGAGGGATGTTTGTTCCTCTATGTGACAGAAACTGTTAACATTTCCAGAGATCCTTCCTGATGTTCTCATTGCCTTGGTCTCTCCTGCTCTTCTCCTGAGTATTTCTTATTTATTTTATTAAATATTGTAAATCTGATTGTTGTTGGAAGCGCTATGTTCTTTCTGATAGGTTGTAGGTGTGCTTGGAGTTTCTTAGGCATTTCTGAGTCTATGGCGATTGTCTGGGGACCTCTGTGATCGTTATTGCATTGTAACCTGCAATTGCAAGGTATAATCTTTCAAGATTCCTTTTAAGTCTCTGATTCTACTTTGGCTCTACAAAGATAATAATATAAAATTACTATACTGCCACACTAGGGGCTGTTGTTGGTAAAAATAATAATAATTTCTCCCTCACAAATGACACAAAACTCCTTTTTGCTAAACACTCACAATCCTCACATCCCTCAAACTTGGATAACTAAACTATGACTCAAAAAGATCACCACAACACCTTGGCTGGGATGAAGGATGAGAAAGAAATTCCATAAAGGGGGATTTCTTACTTTAAAAATAAGTGTTTAAATTTAAGGTGTAGCATTCTTACTCTTGTTTTTATTTAATAAAACTTGGCTTTATTCCCTGTGGGTGTAGATGTGAAAGAGCACTGTCATTGGTGTGCAGGTGGTGTAACTGAGCTCATGGCCCCTTCCCCACAGGCAGAGTCAGACCCATCAGGTCACAGGTGCTGAGAAAGCTCAGAAACCTCTGTCACTGGCTCCTGAGGCAAGAGAAAGGGTTGTGAGCTGAAGCAGCAGGACAGGATGACATTGTTATGATAATAAGGATTTCAATACATACCCTCCAAGAAAGCAAATATCTGTGGGGGGAGAAATCAAAGATA
>VXAV01003551.1:66783-77653 GCA_013399715.1 Alectura lathami
AGACAGCTCATCTAGAATGTTTAACCTGTAGCAGACAGGCTTGTTTTGGTTAAATACTACAAGGGTGTTCAAGGAGATTTCTTACCTCCCTTAAGTAAAGGCAGCACTTAAAGTTCACTTGAAAGGGTCAAAACATTGGGTGGAGAGAATGGCTAGTGCTCATGCCGAGTACTCATTCATCTTACCTACTGTCTACTGAAACAACATGCTCTTCAAGTACCGCATCCCAAAATCTGGTACCATCTTATCTTTTTGAGTAGCCAATTAGTCATTACTTTGACCAAGTAGTCATTACTTTGAAGGCCCTTGTCCACTTCTTAATGTACGTTCAGATCATCTGTTTTCTCTAGTGCTTACCTGTGGCTCACTTCCCTTCAGATGCAATTGTCTTTGGAGTTCCACTATAATATTTTTAAATTAAATCGAGTTTGCATCTGTGTACGTGAAATGAGAGTGTGGGTGAGGAAGTCCAAGCTGCAAGCAAACAAAAATCCTATCTTTTTCTGTCTCCTCTTTTCAGCCTTTGGAAGGATTGATTAACATCTCATCCTTCTGAAGACTGACTAATCTGTCTATTTTAAGATTTCCTGAACAGCCTTGTCTAAGATTTGCAGGAGTGCATAAGGGTTTTTTTTAGAAGGATTTATTTGGCTGGCCATCTGAGAAACAGAAACATTCTGTAGTGTTGCTTCTTCCAAACAATTTGACATTCTGAGGTGAGACAGGAAGATGGGATGTTTGATCAGATGCTTCCTCACCTAACTTCTACTTTCAGGCAGTCATCAATGTACAATAATCTGAGAGCAGGATGTTCTGTGAAATCTGTTGCTGAAAATGATGTTAGAAGGTGGCAGGTCTTATGGTGGTACCACACTGACAGGTTTCTGTTTTAGATTTAAGTTGCTGTGGTTGTGTCCTTCAGGGTCTTTTTCTAGGAGATGGCTTGAACACTCAGCACTGGAGTAAATGAAGTTCGTTAAAGCTTCAAGTCATCTGATGAGACCACAGCATATTAAAAGTGGGAGGGGTGGGATACTAATCACTCAGTCTGGGTTATACATGAAAATAGAAGCATCTTAATCTGAGGGGAGAAACAGAAAGAGAGTATTTATGAACAGTGAGAAACACATGGCTGAGAACAGGGAAGTGGGATGGAGGGGGCAGGACTTTTTGCCCTTCAGTTCATCTTGTTGAGCTGAGTTCACACAAAAGTGTGTGATTTCTCCTGGTTGCTAAGGTGTGTTGGTAAACTGTGATGTCAGACAACAGGGCGTGAAACTTGGAGAAAGGATACGGTGAGTTTTCAAGGGTATGCATATGTACAATTCTCATTTCTTGCAGATTACTTCTGTATGGTGGGTCTGTAATTCTTCATCCTATTGCTGAGTTCCTCTAGATGTCACATTTCTCACGTAGTTAATTTTAATAATCTTAATATTATCATTTACAGATAATTTAAGTTTTTTTCTGTTTTTCTGAACAGGTGCTGCAAAGTTGGTAGTAGTCATAGCAATATTTTTATTGACATTTTATGTCATATCTCAAGTGTTTGAAATAAAAATGGAAGCAAACTTAGGACACATATTTGGTAAGTGGTAACTCTGTTTTCTGCAATCACCTGTTAATATTTATCTGAGCCATAACTGAAAATACCATATTCTTTTACTTTAAGCTTGGCTTAGGCTCTTACACATTAAGAAGAATTTTGTGTTTATTTTTAATGTGTGTGTATTAATATTGTTATTTTCCATATGAAATATGGAAGTGACTTTCTTAATCAGCTTAATACTCTTGTCTTCCAAGTGTGCATCATTTTTTTTACCCATTTTTTTCTGCCTAGTCTGTCTTTGTAAACTGCATGACTTGATTCAAGTCTTTGGAAAACTATACTCTGCCTTTCTGTTGCTTAAGCAGTTAAAAATTCATTGTTCAGGTGGAATTTTTTGTTTGCATAGGTACACTACCACGTGCAATAATTAAAACAGTTCAGATGTGCTGAATTCTAAGCAGAAAAAGATTACCAGCTTAGCTGATTTGAAACTCAGAGAATATATTTTCAGACAACTTTATCTTGAAGAGGACTTTTCATTAGCAAAACCCAACTGTAGGCACATGGGTATAGCTCCTGATGCTTAACTCCAGCTTACTACAGTGTGAGGGCACATCTGAGCCAGTCACCAGGGGCATCTGTGATAATTATTGAAGAGACGTGGGTGGTGTTAAGTATTACAACACCTTTCTCATCTCAAGAAAGGGAGTAATGAATGGCTGGGTACAAATACACCTGAGCTGCAGAATTCCAGTGTTCGATGAAAGGAATCACATCCTGATGACGGTTCTGATTCGTAGCACTTACTTTTTGGCTGGGTAAAACTGGGTTGAAATAAAGGAATTCATTTCACTTCAGTGCCCACACCTGCAGAGATCCTTGGCTGATCTGAGTTTAAGACTTCATGGTTCTTTATTTTAATCAGTGACCCATAGGTTATGATGGTGCTTCTAAGTATGGTGCCTGATGAATGCCATTTTCTTACCGTGTGATGGTTAATGTTTTACATTGGAACATAGTGTTTGTATGTATTTGATACTACATTTCAATGCCTTTATTTTTATAGAGGTGCAGAATGGTTTTAAATTCATAGGTTATTTTACAGTAGGTGACAATAGTAACATAGTGTCAAATTTTCTTTTGCATTTTAGCTAGATCAGCACTGGATGCAGCTGCACGCTGTGAGTATTCATATGCATGTGTTACTGCTGTGTCTTGCTTTCACTAATAGTATAAAGAATGTTGGATTTTTCATAGTTAAGAAAGTCATAATTACACTTTAAATGCAATCAGAAACTAATTTTTCTCTTTTCCTGTTTTTTCCTCAATTTCTGGTTTTCTCTAAAATCCTGTTTTATTTCCTTTTGAAAGCTACAAAACCTCCAAGATACAAATGTGGGATCTCTAAAGCTTGTCCTGAAAAGCATTTTGCATTCAAAATGGCAAGTGGAGCAGCAAATGTAGTTGGACCTAAAATTTGTGTAGAAGATAATGTGTAAGTATTTTTACCTATTGTCTCTAGGCATCTCATTCAACTGTTGTCTTGGATCACTTTGTGCACAAAATCAGTAATTAAAATGATTCTTCCTAGGTTTTGTTTTGCCTACAGTATGACCACATGACAACGTTGTATTGCATTATAACTTATTCCCTAATGAAACACATTAATGCTCTGCAGTGAATGCTGAAATGTATGCTATTCTGGTATGTGCAAGATAGCTTACACTTGATTTTAGGTTTTAGTTGCTTATGTAATAGTCAGACCTTGTAAAGTCAGATACGGTTTTGCCTCCAGGGAACTTTTTATTGTGTCTCTAATTTAATTCAGTGAAAAACTGCATTTTTAATAATTACTCTTGATACTTCTAATTGAATGTTATCAGCTAAAACTGTGCTGTGCAATTTCCTTTTGTAAGCCATCTTCTGAACTATCTGCTTCTATAGTACCAGTGACAATGTATTTTCAACTTTTCTTTAATGGACGCCTTCAAAAGGAAAAAACCTTGAATGTTAATGTTTAACGTAGTTAGTTATGATCAACTCAATTAAACAAGGCCAGTAAACTGAAAATTTAACTGTGAAAGCACATGTGATCTTGTAGGTCTTTTCCAACCTCAAGTCCAACTGTCAACCTGACCAGCCAAGTCCCATCACTCAGCCATGTCCCTTAGTGCCACATCTACATGTCTTTTGAGTACCTGCAGGGATGGGAACTCTGCCATTTCCCTGGGCATCCCATATTAATTCTTGACAACCCTCTCCCTGAAGAAATTCTTCCTGATGTCCTATCCGAACCTCCCCAGTGCAGCTTGAGACCATTTCCTTTTGTCTTGTCTCTTGTCACCTGAACAAAGAGACCAACATGCTCCTCACTGCAGCCCTCTTTCAGATATTAGAGAGCACTGAGGTCTCCCCTCAGTTTCTTCTTCTCCAGACTAAACAACCCCAATTCCCTCAGTTACTCCTCCTAACTCTTGTTTTCTAGTCCCTTCACCAGCTTTGTTGCTCTTCTCTGCACACACTCGAGCAACTCCATATCCTGCTTGAAATGAGGGGCCCAAACCTGAACACAGTACTTGAGGTATGGTCTCACCAGTGCCAGGTACAGAAGGACAATCGCTTCCCTAGTCCTGCTGGCCACGCTATGTCTGATGCAGACTGGGATGACATTGGCCTTCTCGGCCTCCTGAGCACGCTGCTGGCTTGTGTTCAGCCGGCTGTTGACCAGCACCCCCAGGTCATTTTCTGCTGGACAACTTTTCAGCCACTCTTCCCCAAGCCTGTACCAGTGCATGGGATTGTTATGACCTAGAAACCTTTTTCTTTACAGCTAAACACATGCAGTCTTCACTTGCATTATTAGTTAAAACGTGAGTACCATTCCAGTCTCAAGGCATTCTTAAGTGAAGCTGACTTGGATGAAGCTTTCCCGTTTGTGTAGAATCCATTCACGGTGGTGCATTACTGTGCAGCTGAGGAGTATGCGCAAAATGAGCATGAGCTCACACTTGGTGCATGCTAACTGAAAGCTGCTAGGTTCTGCTCTTCTAGCATAGTTTCCCTTTATGACCTTGGACTGTTGTACCCAATCTCTCCGCAGAGAGATTTTTGTTCATGTTACAAATCTTGCCAGCTTCTCAGCCTGGTTGCTAGGAAGCTTAATATCTGCAGACACTTGGGGTGATTCACTGATGAAAAGTTATGAGAGTGCAAGTAATATTTCAGGGTAGTGGGCTTTTTAATATCTTGCTAACTAAAGAGAGATTGTGGTTCTCGTTCAAAAGAAACAACCAACCCCAAACTACTGGATATTTAACAAGAAAGCGATGAAAAGAAAGCAGTGACTGACAAGAAATCCTCTATTCTTTTCATATTAGTATACAGCTTAATGCGCAACTATTGGAATCATAACTTCTGTTTCAATTGGCAAAAATCTTTGCTAATTATTTCTGAAGAGGATTTCTAATGCCTATTGAAGCGTCCACTTAAAATATATATATATATATATATGATAACCATTTGATTTCTTATGTGAGATTTTGGAAGAGCTCTTGCATGTGAATCTTTTGGAAGAATTCTAAAACTGATGAACTACTACTGCCCTCCTGTGAGAAAACATTCACATTACACTCAGTAGTCTTAGTGACAACATATAAGCTATCTCAGTTGTGTTAAGTAGCATCTCAGGGCTGTAAAGGAACTTATTTTCTTCCTGATATCTCTTTAGAGTAATAGGCTTTGACATCACTCCTGCAAGATGTGTCTTTCTGGTTAATTCAGACAAGCTGAATTTTACTTGATACTCTTTGTACTTCCAGGAAGGAAGCAGGAACATGGCTTAATAAATTGTCAGTCACGTTTACAATGTAGGTTTCTGCTTTATATTAAACAAGGATGTCATTTGGTTTGTGAGAGTACTGAAGCTGCTGATGTAATTCAGGGTGCTTTTAAATGCTCGGTGCTTCTTGTTAATTGCATAGATATTTTGGACTGAAATGGGAATTCTGCTTTATAGAAGTTGTAGTCTTGTTCTTCAGTATTGGACAGGCATAATCCAAATTAGGAAAAAATATGCTATAGTCATCATCAAAATGTTAAACATTGTGTTTGCTAATTGATGGGTTTAAAATAAGCAATAGTTATACTTCTTTACCAGCACCTTCTCCATATAGTTTTTCTTCTATTAAGAAACCAGTTCCATACTAACCTTGCAGCAGAATGTCACACTCTGCTTCTTTATTAACTATTACTTCTGGTTTTTGTATTCACAGGATTTTTTCATATCTGAAGTCCATTATAACTTTGATTATGTATGATTTTTTATTCATACATATTTATATTGCATGTGATTTTTCACTGTCTACTCACCCCAGTATTGGATATTTTTGGACTTGTATTTATTTACGGACAATTTTGTTAAAATGAAAGGAAGTTCTTATTCTTTTTGGTAAATTCAAGTCCACTAAATCTTGTATGAGCACAGGAATGCCTTCAGAACTTCACTTTGTTTGATTGTTTTTGTTTCTATTGCTTAGAATTGGTGCCCAAACATGACCTGAAAACAATATGGTTGCAGAAGTTGTGATCCTCCAGGGGCTACAGTGGGTTTAGAAGGAATTCCCTACTGACCAGAACTGAATTCTAAATTTCAGCAGAAAATTGCAAGTCCTCAAAAGTTACTGACATAGTTCCACTTCTAATCAGAATTTTTTGGCAGATGATATGTTAGAGGGCTAACATGGATGAGGTGGTTTGTCAGCTTCCACTCACCATGACCCGAGGCAGCACAGCACTGTAGCTGAGCAGTCGTGGCGTTACCATTAGCTCTTTGCAGCTCTGAACAGCTTCTATTTGAGTGTGCCGATACTTTCTAAGCTCCTTTGCTGCTCTGAGTTTGACCAAGTATTTGCTGTCATAGGTTGTGGTGGCTTTGGTGGGATGTTTAATTGTACTCTGGGATTATATTCAGTTGTTTGAAGTCCCATCCATGTATTAGCTGTGGGACTTAGCTAACTTTATCTGTCATAGGAAACATATTAGATTGACTTTCTTGTTTAGTACCATAATACTGCAATATTCACTTTAAATACTTTGGTTCAGTTAGCTTTTAAACTCATTAACACATTTTTGTTCATCATGTGCTTAACAAAAAAAGCTTAAAATGTTGGTTACATGACTGTGCTAAGCCCCTCAAATTGTTCTTTGTTTCATGCTCTTCAACTGCAAGGAATTTTCTTAACTGCATTAGTAGTACTTTATTTTTGGTGGCATTTTTAATACACACATGCTTTGAGCATTTAATAATCTTTTGTTTGTTTGTTTGTTTTCCAAACAAAATGGATAAGGTTAGGGTTATTAGATCCTCTGTTCTCAGTTCAGTGGTGCCCTAAGGGCACATAGGAGATACTGCTTGGTTTAAGTACTCATGGACATGTGGTCTTTGAGTATGTATTTCTTACAGTTTGAAAGTTCCTATTTAAAAAATAATAATTTTAAATGAAATACTTAGCATCAGAAGATTGTTGTATTACAAATTAAATTGTTTATTTTGTTTCAGTTTAATGAGTGGAGTTAAAAATAATGTTGGCAGAGGAATAAATGTGGCCTTGGTCAATGGTAAGTGACTTTCTAAGTAAGCAGTGTCTTTGTTTTCAAATTCTTCCTGAAATTTAAGGTCCACTCAAGTGAAAACTAAACAGGAGGAGCAAAGGAAGTGTTCAGTGTATTCATAATCAGATAATGTCAAATCCTGGCACTTAACCTTTTTGTTAGCATACAGTTTGAAAATAGAAAGTTTTGATGCTTTTTTGTTTCTGACAAATGTGGAATTCTGTGTTGATTATCTCAGTGATATAGCAGGTGAGTTCCTAACACACACAGAATGAAAAAATGGCTGTGTCATTTGATTTTGTGTATTGCCACCACTAATAAAATTCTGTACACCAAATTCTTCTGTTTTCAGTGAAACCTAATTAAGAGTTTTGTAACTGCGTGAAAAGAACAGTTCATTATTCCCTAGTTTGAAATCAGTATATTCTATTAGTCCATATATGTACATCTTGTCCCCAAACACATCCATGTTATATATTCAGGATTCTTAACTGTCATTAAAAACAAACAAATTTTCCTGTGTTAGCTTGAAAGCTGAACTGAGCATCACCGGTGCTGACAGATTTGTCCTTAATATGTAGGAAGCGATTCCTGGTAGCGCTGAGATAGCGCTCTGTCATTTCACTGCAATATAAATTCATGCTATTTTTGGATTGTACTCAGCTTTATATCATGGCTTGGACAATATTCACCTGATCCTGTTCTGCCCTGCTCAATTCTCTTAATCAAAACCAAACCACCTTGTTTTGTATGATACAGCTGCCAGTCTTCCTCCTTGTCTTACAAATTTTATATGAATGTATCTATTAAAAACAAAACTCTACCTTCCATCAAATACTGACTTTGCAGGCGGCGCAGTAGAAATGCTAATGCACATATATTGGCCACTGTCTTCTCTATTGTACCAGAAGTTTAAATCAACTAAGAATTTGTAGCAAAACATGCAATGTAATTTTGATCTGTCTTACTTCCTGTGTGGTACTAAAAGCAAGCTATAACTGTGCTATTTTCTTTATTTTTTGGCAAAAAGAACCTAAAAAAAAACCACCACAAATGTGGTGTGTTCTCTTCATTACTGTTTTTGAGGATGTGTGGTTTTGTTTTGTTTATATTCCATTTGAAGCTAAATCAGAAGTTTGCATCTTTCATCTTTTTTTTTTTTCCTCTTTTCCTGCACCTTTTCACAAACGACTATGGTGTTTAAGGACCAATCTTCATGAAAAATAAAAATACTTGATGATTTATATGGTGTCTTCTGCAGCACTTTCTCTGACTCTCATTAAAAGGAATTGGACATGTCTGTGAAGTAACTTTCTGACACCAAATATTTTTTTCTTCAGGTAAAACAGGAGAACTGTTAGCCACTAAATTCTTTGACATGTGGGGAGGAGGTAGGTACAGTTATCCTAGCTGGGCAGAGAGAAACAACCTGACTCTGTTCATGCATGTGTTCACATGTTCCTTCTTTAGGTTCCATTTGCTGTGGTGTTCTGAGCTCTACCTCCACCTTTGTAGTTGTGAGGAGGATACAATTTGGAGAAGCACACATAGCTGGGGATGTGGGAGAAGAGAGTGATGCATTTGATCACAGCTGCTTGTTCTGCTGAGTAGTTCCTGCTAGTGGCTGTCTTTACACAACATGGACAAACCCTCTCTATAAAACTAAGTCCTTTCTTGTGCATTTTATCTTCCTCTTACTTAGAATCTTATTTATACCTTTGAGTACATTTAAAAATATTATTAAAAGCAATGTCTAAACTAAACAGATGTTTCAGATGTTTAAATATCTAATTGACTGCTTAGTACAAAAGTTCTGTTCTCTCTCTTTTCAGACGTGGCACCATTTACTGAATTTCTTAAATCCATACAGGATGGAACCATAGTGTTAATGGCAACATATGATGATGGTGCAACCAAGTATGTCATTGATTTATACAGTAAATATTGCTTAAAATTTTAAATACTGCTTGCACTATTTTTTTTTAATTACACAATCACTTCTGATAAAGTTTTGTTCTTCCGAGATAAGGGATTTGAAAGTATACTTTCAGTTGATTAATTTAATAGTGCTGGTAATCTGGGGATGACAAGAATCAAATCAAATGAAATCTGTCTTTTGCTAATAAATTCAGATATGTCCAGACATAGGAACATGGCTGTGAGAAGGTACCCTCAGATGGAAATGGACCTGTTCCATCCAGCACTTTCCTCAGGCATAGTTTGGTAGTTGTGCAGAGACCATTCCTGATAGGTGTTGCATGTACCCTTCCTGCTTTGAGGTCTAGTGTGAGCCCCACACTTGGCCTCAAACTCTGGAACTGTTCCACTCTCAAGCCATTCAGTTCATTAATATAAATACCGCCTAAGGGATTTTAGTTTTCTTTATGCAGCTTCTCAACTTTGATCATCTTTAATAGATACTAAAACTACTGTAGAAATTTGCATTGTAATCTATTCCTCACTTAACTAATCCTTTTGATAGTATGACATTTCATACAGAAAACTAAGTTTTTTTTTCCTTTCCTCTGTTGTTTTAACCTTATTTATTTTTTTAATGTGTCCTGTACATTGTTTTTTATTATTCTTTTTCTTGTACAATTTGTTATCTGTGACATATTTGTATTTCTGATGTAGGAATAGCTTCCCTATAACAAAGCCCTGACTTGGCAGTATACAGTGTTTGCAGTAAATGGTTGAAAGTGTTTGTACCTTCACTGCTTTGGGGAGAAGAAAGCAGTTTTAGAGTTTCTTTATCACAAGGCTGACTGTTGCTGTTCTTCAGTATGCAGATAATAAGTATTGCTGGTTTGTTTCAGTAAGTCTCTGCTGCTGATTGTTTTTTTCAAAGCTAAACAGGAAGGTGAATTTGGCCTATTCTCATACTAACTACTCATTAGTGATATTGCAACATTATCCAAACCTTTCTACAGCAACTTCATAGTAAGCATAAATGCCAGTGCTTGAAAGCAACTAAAAATGTGAAGAACCATCATGTTTAAAAGATAAAAAGTCTTTTTATTGTGAGTTTTTTAAATATAAGCTGCCCAAGTGCTTTGGAAGCTTGGAGTGTGGGTGGTGCAAATAACTTCCAAAGTAAATTACTTAATCATTTTTATCATTTTGGTTAAGGTGAGTCATACAACTGAATCTCAGTAAGTAGTAATAATCAGAAGTTGTGTGTGATGTTAAGTAATTCGGCAAATATAGTAGCTGGTAGGAAGAAATAATGAGCTCCTGTTTGGAGGCTTTGTCTCTTACAGAATTATTTTCCCTTCCATACTAAAGTTGTCCTATATGGATGACATACAGGCACTGAACCATTCTGTGGGACAGCGTTCTGAATTTTAAATTGATGGATCTGCACAGACAAGAACTTCTTTTGTGTATTTAGCTCATTCTTTTAACCTAAGAGAGCTATCTAGACTTCAACTTGAGTCTGCAAATAATGTTTACTTTAAAGATTGACTTCTTTTAGCTGCTTGGAGAATTGCTAAAATTACTTGTGTATATATAAATTTTCACAAGATAGGATTTTTGGCTTTTGTTGGTGGTTTGTATGCTGTTTGCTTGAGGTAATATCAAAGAGCAGAGCTTATTAGATCAGCTGGTTTCAGAATAAGCCTCTTCTGATTTTGAGTGCCCTTGCCTTTAAACTATATTTAATCACCTTGAGCCTGAATGGTGCATTGAATGATGAAAGCTCTAAGGATG